>MU826395.1:18068-95283 GCA_029204205.1 Desmophyllum pertusum | reverse complement strand
CACTAGGGCGGCGTAGGGAGAGTTCAGGACCGATTCAAAATGACAAAAAATCCCTGGTTTATTGGTGGTCAGGATGGCCGAGCGGTCTAAGGGATGGACCATTTTATTATTATTTTTTATTTATTTATTTTTTTTTTTGGGGGGGGGGCAATTTTTTCTGAGCTCGAATTTTTTTTTCCGTCTTGAGTTTGTACAATAATTTTTTTTTCACCTTTTGCTTGTGAGTGAGTGATGAACTCGCTTTGCACGATTTTTTTTTCTTCTCTACTTTTGCTGTGGCAGGAAATGGTAATTGCCCAACCCCCCTCCCAAAATAAAATGGTCCATCCCTAAGGCACTGTGTTCAGGTCGCAGTCAAGCCTAGTACCCAGGCGTTTCCTTCCCGCTTACTCGATTTGGCGCGAAATTTCATGACGTCACCGAACGAAAACCCGTCCCCAGGTCCTTACGTGTACTTCTCGCTCGAGAGAGAAGAGAACGACTAGAGACTAGGCTGGTCGCTGTCTACCTTTGTAGGCGTGGGTTCGAATCCCACTTCTGACAACTTGATTTTGTTAGTTTAAACCAAAATCATGCACCAAAATGTGAAAAAGAGAGAGAGAATGCAAGCAAACATATTTTTGATTTTTTTTTAAACATTGAAGAAACCTACCATAGTAGAAACTTAAGAAGTTGGAAGTAACTTTAACGATCATCTTCTTCAAAGCAGCCATGTCTTTTGTCGGAATACTTCCTGATACGTCAATCATGAAGGCGATATCCATGACAACGGGACATTCTCAGAGAAAAAAAAAAAAGGAGAGAGAGGTACCGTAAAATTAATCAGGCTCTACATGATATAAAAAGCCTTTGGCTTATAATTATTTGTTTAAAAGGCTTTTTTCGGGGGAGGGAAGGGGGGCTTATTATCTGAATTTACGTGACCAAAAATGTGTGAGTTTAATATCTCACAGCATATCATACATATAATAATTTAATGCTGACGTCGGTCGGTAGAATAAGTGTTGTTTTAGGGAAATGCGATGAAAATACCGACACTTACCTTGAATATGTGAAGACGCAATGTTGAAAAAAATCCTAAAATCGTATAAAATGCACACGTATTTATATAAATTATATATATATTTATTTTAAAGGTACATTTAAAAAGGTTGAAGTCTGTCTACAAGGTGGCTTATCAGGATGGCAATAGTTAAACTCCGGTTTCCATAGACTGAAGCGATTACTGAGGAGTATCGCTACTCCCCTGGATGGAAAAACGTCTAGTCCATCGAAGTTAACCCCCCAGCATGTTTACCAGGTTGCCCTGACAATGCGCCGGTACCCATTTACTCCTGGGTGAGAGACTGGCCGCCTGTACGTTCCAGGCGTTCGGATAGTGGGGGAGCGACGCGAAAACACGCGCGAAGGGTGGCAAGTGAATAATCAGCGTGGGGATTGTGGAGAGGGGGATAAGAGACTGGAGAGAGGCACTGTGAGAGTGGAAAATAAATTAATTGTGAAAATTGATGGCCTAAATGGAGTGATTTTGAAAACTAATTTGAACGTAAACATGATTTCTTATCGCCGCACCATGCATTGCTTTCTTGTTTTGGCAGGAAAAAAGCTATTTTTTTTTTCGAGCATGTTAGCGAGACATTAGCATTAAGAATACCGTAATGGTAATACTAACATTTTCAGTGTCGTTTTGTCCAGAGATATCAAAATCTAAAAAAAGTAATTTTAATTAAATGAAAATTGAACTTCGAGAATGTCAACTCAAGCCCCTCTTTGCTCATTCTCTTGACTTGTTAGGCCGCTACAGAAAACCGAGGAGTCGAGGTCAAGGTCCGTGGTTTCCGTGCGTTTAGCCTGGAACAGCCTGGTTATGCGGTGTTTTTTTACGCCGGTTTTAACGTGAGATCAAGAGATAGACAAGAGAACTCGTCCAGAGCATCACAATATCTCGGATTTGACAAATGTATAAATTGAAAAAAGAATAACTGTTTGTCTTTTTTTTTCACATTTGCGCCTTCACAACTATAAAAATTGGTCCAACAACTGAAATGTGATATGTAACAGTCGTGCATTCGACATGGCAATTTATACACAGCTATAGCTCAAACGTTGAAAACTGGGTCTATTATTCTTGACCAGCAGAAGGCCTGCGTAATATACCAACGAGTAAACATTTGGATCGTTGAATATGTGCCCATTTGTGAATTTAATAGAGTAAAACAGGAGCCCCGATGAAAAAGATTAAGTCCTGTACTCTGGTCCAACTGGTTCGCACCGATGGGCCGGCACCAGATGGTTGGCCTATCCAGGCTGATTTCTTGTGTGGTAAGCGACCAATCAAGATATTGACAACATGTACTCCCTCTGAGGGATGCTATGGTCTAGGGGACACCCAACGACCCACATTTTCCTGGTACAGGATGTCACAGAAACGTGCGTTTTTATCTTCATAAACTGTGCTTTGGTTGGTTGACAGTTCAATGGGCTCTATTTTTAACGCTAAGAAAAAATGTATCATTTCGGATACGTTAGCTGGAACTTGTTTCAAACTTCAGAAAAAAATTCTCAGGGATTGACATTCTTATTACCCGAATTTACGAGCTTGCTTTTGCCTTTCAGAAAAATGTCTAGCTGACCTATTTTTTTGTACCCAAAACGACATTTTGTAGTCTCTCCTCGAACAAACAGAAGGCATTAATTTTTCCCATATTTAGAAAAGTTATTGAGGATGGACATTTGCCTAAAACCTCGACCATATCCGAGGCGGATTATAGACCTCTCCCTCCGCAATACCGATATATTCCACCGAAACGATCCGTTGGGTTGCCCCTGGCTAGTCCATCGCAGGTGAATTAGTTTCAGTTAAATGTTTACTTACCAGGATGTGAACAGTAATATCCAAAACATTTTCGAGTCTTCCATATTTCTTCATTTATCATCATCTGCCGTTTCTGTTAGTTCTGTAGATATATCGAGTGATACTTGATACCTTTTTGAATATAAACAGTGATCCATCTTTCTGGTAGTTTAGGAATTGACTTAGCTGTCCACAAAGACTGGAAATAATAAAACAAACCTTGACTCAGCTTTTCAACAATAAACAAGTCAAGCAGATGCGTTAAGGTTTGAGTTTCGTGTTTTTTTATCATGCAAATAAGTTAGCCTGCGAGCAGGCTCACAAAATAACGCGCGCGCGCTCGTTTTTCGCGGCTATCTTGTGAGCTCTCCGCTCCGGGATTTTGGGTGGGGGGGGGGGGGGGGGGGGGGGGAAGAAAGAAGAAGAAGAACGAGAGCCCTCTACACAATAATCCTTCTCCTTATCTAATCCCCGAGCATAGAGATGCATAGAGATGCTCACAGGCTGCAACATATAGATTCTGTATTTTTTAGTAGTTTGCAGGAGTCCATTACACAGGAGCGAGCAACTAATGAATTCGCGTCAGAGTGCTTTTACAGACCGATTTATTTTTAGATTCCTTTTTCCCGCCGTATTCCCGCTTTCATTTGTAATGATTAATGTGGGTCACCCCGTAACAAAGGCCAACATGTTTTTCTTTCTTTGATTTTATATCATATTCAGGGCCGTAGCTAGAATTTTTTGAATGGGGGGGCAATGAAGCGAGTGCCGAAGGGCGCGAGCCGCTAGGGAGGTCTAGGGGCATGCCCCCTCGGAAATTTGAAATCTAGAGGCTCGGAAATGCTATTTTCAGCATTCTCCATGAGATATTTTGTCAAAAAATCAATCTCGATCAAGTGTAAAATGACAGGTATTTTTAGTGCTTACAGCAATATTTCCGAGGTTTTGTTAACTTGATACATACCGTATATCGCTTATACACTAAACATAGTCTATTTCGTGTGTAAAAGATGTCTCCAGTTGGATTTCCGCTCCAAAATATATTTCTCAATCAATCGTAAATGTTCAAGTTAGTATGGTACCGGACAGTCAAAATATAACTACTTACTTAGTTACCTAAGAAGTAAGAAGTTCTCGCCTCTTCGTTCCCCATCATCTTGATTTAATATGCCGAGCAAAATCTGGGGAGAATACCAAGCCTTTTAAAATGTTCAATCTTGTTTTTGAAAGAACCCTCGCATATATTTTTATCAAGGAAGGCGGCTGTTTTGAACGCGAAAAAACATACGCAGTTTTCGTTTTTCAGGAAAGCATTACCCATTCTTGGGGGGGGGGGGGCAAACTGCCCCCCTTGCCCCCCCGCTGGCTACGGCCCTGATTATTACTCGTGGAAAATTTTTTGGGAAAAGGGAATTTAAAAAATGGCCTATAAAGACGCTGTGTGTAGTTATATTAGTACGGTTGTTTTCTGATCATGTACAAACCTAGACTGAAAGGACGGGGTTATCCACAAGAAGTGGAGAGAAGGAAACCGTGGCCTATAAAACTAAATAAGGTTGGTCCTTTACGTGAAGCTAAACTTTACCGTTATTCTCTGTGTACCGTACTGAAGCTCTATTAAGCCCCCAGGGGGGGGCTTATTTAATTTTAGGCCTCAAAGAGGGGGGGGGGGGGGGGGGCATAAATAGAGCTTTTGCGGTATTTTTATTTTGGAAAATATATTCAAAACAGAAGATATGCTGAAAAGACCACCTCGGTTAAAGCTCAGTCAAGAGCTGAAAGCCCTTATTGATCTTATTTCTGTGACATGTTCGGGTTGACCCGTTCGGGGTATCACGAACCATGGCCCGTTCGTTGCGAGCAGTCGGTCCCTTGATACCCTGGGAGACAGAGATTCACTTCTCTTTTCGCCCGCGCGACCCTCGCAGGGTCCTCGCCAGCGGTAGTCCGCAGGGTATCCCTTGACGACCCTTGACTCAGATCCTTGGCGCGAGGACTGGCGCGAGAGATTGGTGGGCGATTGTTCAAGATGGCGGGATGACTGCAGGCAACAACATGGACAAAACATTCAGGTAAAACTTGCGAACCTTCGTTTTTCTCGAAATTTATAAGCTAAAGGACAGCCTGTGGGGACGTTCGTTACTTTTGTTGATTTCTTCATCTAGTTTTCGTCTGCCACATTTTTCAGCTGAATTGAAGTCTGGTTAGCACTGCATGGTCAAACAATTTGGCGACTTCCTCAGAAATCGTAGTGACTAGTCTAATGCATGGCGGCTAAAAACGGTGCAGATTTAAATCTCTCAAATGTGCACACTTATTTGTATATATCCCGTTATCAATAAATGTTTCATCCTTCTGTCCACCAGATGGGGCTAATTAGTTAAGGGGAGGGCGTGACCGGGGGGGGGGGGGGGGGGGTACCCCCATATGTCAGCTAAGCTCTTTGAATTTGACACACACCAGACATCAAAATAAAATGTCGAAAAAACTGCATTATAATAGGCCATTTCCAAGTTCCCTTTACTTCAGTCTTAAAACGAGTCCGAGTGCAAAACCTTTCATATGAAAATGTGTTCTACTCACAAGTTCATTCAAATGTAAATCAAACAGTCATTTTCATTTGAATGGTTTCGCACGAGGACTCGTTTTGAAAACAGAGGCAAACGGCAACTTGGAAATGGCCTATTACAGCAGACATCCTAGCTCAAGAATTGAAGCGATCTAGCAGCTTTTCGGCAAACCGTAACAGTCACGTTTTGCCGATATGTGTCAAAGTTTTCTGTGGTCAAAACAAAACAAAAGGAAAGGAATTTGGTTCGGATTTAAGCAGCCATTTGTGGGGGAGGGGAGCACTGCGTGACAAGCTTGGAAATAACGGCTGCAAAGGAGACTACATAAAGTTCCAAATGTAATGACTCGTCTCATCAAAAGTGGAACAGGAGGCAGTTGATGTATACGGTATAATTTTCAAATTATTTCCATATTTTCGATTCCAATTTATTTATTTTATGTTTTATTTTTATTTCTGTAAACCATTACCGTCATTCTCGGCATGACAGATGACATTTTATTCGTACTGGATACAGCTCTGGAATTACAAACATTCTTGTGCTCAGGGCCTGTTTATATAATTATAATTTTTGAAAAGCTCAGTCGATCCCTACCCTGGGCAAGAGAACCTTCATATATTTTCTTATAAAATAGCAGCGAACCGTTTACGTGAGAAATCGCAAACTAAGGCCCAGTTCAGGCGCCGTACTTCAACATGAGCCGAATCAAATTCGAATTTAGGCTGACCCAAATTAATTTAGACCGGCTGAATTGATTCAGATGCCGAGCTTAATTCAGCCGAACTTAAATTAATAGGGGAAAATTGCTGTTATACTGAAAAATACATTATAATAATTCATGCATTTGTTTCGGCTTCATGTGAAGTTCGGCGTCTGAATCAAAGCCGGTCCACAGCCGTTATTCCCGGCTGAGCCAGGCGGGTAAGAACGGCTGAGCCAGGCGGAAGAACGGCTGAGCCGATCCGAATTCATTCAGCCGTTCTGAATTGATTCAGACGCCGTACCTCACATGAACTTAATTCATCGAATTCGATTCGGCTCATGTGAAGTACGGCGTCTGAACTGGGCCTAAGACATTATTTTAGAGACTTTTAGCTGAGTGGTGAAGTGCAATAATTATACAAGTTTCATTTTGAAAAAAACCAGATAGTAGTCATTTGTGATCCTTCAGTTATAAGAATTTTAGTTAAGTTTGAAAATAATAATAATTATTATTATTGTTTTAGAGCTCAGGTTTAGGGGAGTCCAGATCCCCTGGACCCTCCCCCTGGATCTGCCACTGTACTAAATAACTTTTAAATAAAAATTATGTAATATCTGTTTTCACAGTTCTCACATCTTTATTATCTTTTTTCAAAAAGTTAAAAAAAAAATTATAATTCATTGCCTGCGACCTTTTTTCTGGTGTTACCAAGCTTTAAATGTTTTGTTTATATCTGAAAATCATTCTGACATCTAAATCAGCCCAGTAATGACTTCTTTGAACCTCTTCAGAGTGATATCGGCACGTTTCAAAATGGTGGTCACGGGGAAGATATAATCAAGGCTCGCTTGGAATTATTTAGTGTGTATTAATTACCGGTAGTCAATATTTCATTTCTTGGCTTTTCTTTTTTTTTTTAACCGGCCGACCAACCCACTTTCACGAGAGAGAGGGCGATGGGAAACAAAACATTTTATGGGGATGGCCTTATTAAATTATATACTGTACAAAATTTTAGCTACAGTATCAGAAAGAAACGACCCCCATAACGAGTGATCCTCCAAAACTAGCAATGAGAAAAGGGTTCTAAAGAACCAAAAACAACTAACTATTAAAGGTCATTAGTTTTGATACGTTGTGATGATTTTATTAGCCATGCCATTCCATACTGTACCATACTGTACCATACATGTACATGCTTAATTGACCTCTCAGTGCTTTTTGCTTTTTCAATAACTGAATTAGCAGCTGGCGCAGTTCCTGGAAACAATGGAATTGACTAATATCCAACCTCTGTTGATTCAAGTTACATTCTTGTTCTAATGTGGGAGATTCGGTTAGCGCGTTGGACTCCGGATCGAGTGGTCTTGGCCAGGGTCATTGTGTTGTCTTCTTGGGGCAAGACACTTACATGTACATGTATTAACTCTCATAGTGCCTCTCTCTACCCAGAAGTATAAATGGGTACCGGCGAACTGTTAGGGCAACATTATCCTAGCCTGGTGTTGGACTAGTATCCCACCCGAAGGGGGAGGGGGGGGGGGGGGGAGGGGGGGGGAGCAATAGTCAACTCTAGTTGGCTTTATGCTACAGAAACTGATATAAGCTCCGGCAGTGTGGGCCACTAGTTTGGCCCAAACGGCTTTACGTTACCTTTTTCTAATACTATATACTTGAATAAATGCCCAAGGTACCTATTTATTAAAAAACTTTGTATCTAAGAGGGGGTGTTTATTCAAGGCATTTATTTTTGAGTGTTGCGATTGTTTTAAAATTTCGCCCCCATTCCCTTGCGTTAACATATGGCTCAAGCAATATTAAATGTGCAGAACTCCTTGGGTTCGTTGAAATCACGTTGCAGTACAAAAATTGTAATTTTAACACATTGTACATTCAATGTACTAGAATGTCCCAATTAAACGTCTGGGTATTTACTGTTAAGTACATTTGGATTGGGGGAGTTAATTAGAAAGGGGCATTTTGATGGTAGGAGGCATTTATCGACATTTAATTGGGTACAAATGGTATTTAGAAGGGAAAGGGTGTTAAATGTTCTTTTTTTCTTCCACAGAATATAGAAGCTTGTTACACGTAGCTGTCGATTCCTCTCTTGAATGTGTGGATATGCAGCGATGCCTTCAAAGGGATAATAATTATTAGATACATGTAAGTATTGACATAACTGCTATTAATTTTTTTGCTATTAAATTTTAATAGTGTATCATATTAATTAATACATCACAGTCATTGCTAACTAAAATATTAAACCTACTTGCCAGACCCATATCTTCACTTTTATGTTCTTGATTATCTGATGCATGGAAAGTCTCTTCAATCAGTAAAATGTCATATTCTGGGATGTCTACCGTCTATTTTGTGCAAAGTAAATCATACACACCACTGAATTGTATTGGCCAAGGTAATAACTGGCCTCCAAACGAGTCCCTTGCCGAGTTTCTTGATCTGTGAAGCAAAGACTGGGTCCCTTCCTCCTCCCCTTCCCCTTCTCCCTCCCCCTAGTTTAAGAGCAGGGACTGTCTGCATGCGCTGAATGGATCTTGAACTTTGTGCAGGAGATTTGTGTAAGGGCTGACCTGCAAAGGAGTTGGTTCCACATTCTCTTCCTGAGTTTCTTGATCTGTGAAGCAAAGACTGGTCCTATATCAAAATCATGCAGGTTAAGAAACTTGTTTAGGAACTGGGACTGTCTGCACGTGCTGAATGGATCTTGAACTTTTTATGAGAGATGGGTGTAAGCAAATGGCCCTTAAGAGTTTTTCATCAATGTTCAATCTAATTTTATTTCTTTGCAAATATTTCCTTTCATTATTTGTATATCAATTATTTATATATATCTGATCCTGTTGAAGGCTGTCGCATGTTTGGAGTGAACAGTACACATGTTTCAACTAAATACTTTTTCTTTTTTTTCTTAGTTTCAAAGTCAGGTGTTCAAATATCACTCAAAGTTTTTTTACATGTGACCACATCAGTCAGCAGAAACGTGACAAGTAAGTTACATTTTACTTTCTCAGTCGAGTATTGCAAGAACAAGTTTAATAATTATTACATATGGTTTGCCATGTATTTGATCAATTACCTTACCATCTAATGTTACAAAGCTGCAAAATGAATAAAAATAGGCCTGCTATGTGTACATGTGTGAACTGTTTGTTGATATTGAATTACTGGAAACTCCCTTAGCAACTTCAGTATGACTAAATAGGTCCGCTATGCATACATGTGCGAACTGTTATAGATATTAAACTACTGGAAACTCTCTTAGCAACTTCAGTATGACTAAATAGGTCCGCTATGCGTACATGTGTGAACAGTTATGGATATTGAACTACTGGAAACTCCCTTAGCAACTTCAGTATGACTAAATAGGTCCGCTATGCATACATGTGCGAACTGTTATAGATATTAAACTACTGGAAACTCCTCTTAGCAACTTCAGTATGACTAAATAGGTCCGCTATGCGTACATGTGTGAACTGTTATGGATATTGAACTACTGGAAACTCTCTTAGCAACTTCAGTATGACTAAATAGGTCCGCTATGTGTACATGTGTTAACTGTTATGGATATTGAACTACTGGAAACTCTCTTAGCAACTTCAGTATGACTAAAATAGGTCCACTATGCGTACATGTGTGAACTGTTATGGATATTGAATTACTGGAAACTCCCTTAGCAACTTCAGCATGATTAAATAGGTCCGCTATGTGTACATGTGTTAACTGTTATGGATATTGAATTACTGGAAACTCCCTTAGCAACTTCAGCATGATTAAATAGGTCCGCTATGTGTACATGTGTTAACTGTTATGGATATTGAATTACTGGAAACTCCCTTAGCAACTTCAGTATGACTAAATAGGTCCGCTTTGCGTACATGTGTTAACTGTTATGGATATTGAATTACTGGAAACTCCCTTAGCAACTTGAGTAAAATAGGTCCGCTATGCGTACATGTGTGAACTGTTAGTGTGAACTGTTATGGATATTGAATTACTGCAAACTCCCTTAGCAACTTGAGTAAAATAGGTCCGCTATGTGTACATGTGTGAACTGTTATGGATATTGAATTACTGGAAACTCCCTTAGCAACTTGAGTAAAATAGGTCCGCTATGTGTACATGTGTGAACTGTTATGGATATTGAATTACTGGAAACTCTCTTAGCAACTTGAGTAAAATAGGTCCGCTATGTGTACATGTGTGAACTGTTATGGATATTGAATTACTGGAAACTCTCTTAGCAACTTGAGTAAAATAGGTCCGCTATGTGTACATGTGTGAACTGTTTATGGATATTGAATTACTGGAAACTCTCTTAGCAACTTGAGTAAAATAGGTCCGTTATGTGTACATGTGTGAACTGTTATGGATATTGAATTACTGGAAACTCTCTTAGCAATTTGAGTAAAATAGGTCCGCTATGCGTACATGTGTGAACTGTTATGGATATTGAATTACTGGAAACTCCCTTAGCAACTTGAGTAAAATAGGTCCGCTATGTGTACATGTGTGAACTGTTATGGATATTGAATTACTGGAAACTCCCTTAGCAACTTGAGTAAAATAGGTCCGCTATGTGTACATGTGTGAACTGTTATGGATATTGAATTACTGGAAACTCTCTTAGCAACTTGAGTAAAATAGGCCCGCTATGTGTACATGTGTGAACTGTTATGGATATTGAATTACTGGAAACTCTCTTAGCAATTTGAGTAAAATAGGTCCGCTATGCGTACATGTGTGAACTGTTATGGATATTGAATTACTGGAAACTCCCTTAGCAACTTGAGTAAAATAGGTCCGCTATGTGTACATGTGTGAACTGTTATGGATATTGAATTACTGGAAACTCCCTTAGCAACTTGAGTAAAATAGGTCCGCTATGTGTACATGTGTGAACTGTTATGGATATTGAATTACTGGAAACTCTCTTAGCAACTTGAGTAAAATAGGTCCGCTATGTGTACATGTGTGAACTGTTATGGATATTGAATTACTGGAAACTCTCTTAGCATTTGAGTAAAAATAGGTCCGTTATGTGTACATGTGTGAACTGTTATGGATATTGAATTACTGGAAACTCCCTTAGCAACTTGAGTAAAATAGGTCCGCTATGTGTACATGTGTGAACTGTTATGGATATTGAATTACTGGAAACTCCCTTAGCAACTTGAGTAAAATAGTTCCGCTATATGTGTACATGTGTTAACTGTTATGGATATTGAATTAATGGAAACTCCCTTAGCAACTTGAATAAAATAGGTCCGCTATGCGTACATGTGTGAACTGTTATGGATATTGAATTACTGGAAACTCCCTTAGCAACTTGAGTAAAATAAGTCCGCTTTGTGTACATGTGTGAACTGTTATGGACAAGAAAGTAAAAAAAAGAGGGGATGCATGCATCTCATTTTCTTAGAATAAATACTTTATTATAGGAAATTAACGCTCCATAAAATTAACACGAATTTCAAAAATTCGCATTAATTTAAGTCGCGTTAATTTTTTGTGAGCGTTAATTTCCGCGACCTTAATTTCCATTATTATAGCCCCAAATTCTGGACCTGTACAGACTAGCTTGCGTAGCTTGCGGTAAAATTTACCTTGCGCGAACAGTACCGTCAGCTACGCGGGCTGTGTACAGACATATTTGACACTTAGGAAACAATAATTTTTTGGTAGATAGGCCTAGCAAGGGACGTAATGTCCTATTGTCTATTTACCCGCCATTGGCGAATTGTGTAAATAAATAAAATAAATAAATAAAAAGCAATAAAACAATACATGTATTTCCAGTTCACGCTTGCTTTCAGAAGAGCACTTCTCGACATCTGAGTTCAGTCTTGTATTTCGGCCAAAATATCTTTGTTTCTTTGTGTCAATTGGCGTTAATTTCATTCATTTTGAAATTAACTCTTTTGCGTTAATTTTCTTTATTCGGAATTAATTTTCCCTCCAATTCGTGTTAATTTAAATCGTGTTAATTTCAAATACCTTAATTAACACGAGCGTTAATTTCCTATAATAAGGTATGTTTGAATAATCTACACCCACAATTCAGACACAAAATATATGCAGATCTATTGGTGGATAATTGATTGGTTTATGTTCGATTGGTGAGTCAAAACAGAGATTGTGTGGGTTCAGTGAGGTTTTCTCAGTAAGAAATATTCTGAAACATGTTTGTTCTCTTGGAATTAAAGGTCAAGCAACACAATGCATACAATTCTCTATTTGATAGATAAACCTGAGGTTCTTTTCTGTTTTTGGTAGGGTGATACAGGCAGCTGCTTTGTGTTATCGCATTATAAAATGCAGTACCTGTAAGCATGCTCAATAACTCGATGATTAAGCACTGTTTCCATGCTGAATCTTCATGCAATAAAGCAGAGGGTTTAATAGTGGAACACAACAAAACACATTTAAATCTATCATGCAGTGTTCCAGACAAGAGATGGGTTCTCAGGTCAAAAACCTGACAGGGGCGGCTACTTGACCACAATAAAATTAATAGAAAACTTTTGATGATTTGGTGAAGGTCCATATGTATTGACCCGTTGCAATTGCTCATTGACACCTTGCTTTAAACATAGGCACGCAAGGCGTGCGGGAGTTGTTTTTTATCATTATTTTTATGGTCCACACTAAATATAAAACGATCGAAACAGCATCAGCGTTTTAAAAAGTCTCCGTTTTTATTCATGCACACGAAAAATGACGGGTATTCAAAACGGTATGTTTTGAAATTTGTACCATCCCATGCAAGTATATGATAAAATTCATGTTGTTTATACCAAATTAAATCTATTTTATCCTTCTTTCCAATTTGCATGGATCGTGATAGGACTATAACAAGAACTGAATAAATGAACGGGAGTGAAAGTCGGCAATAATTAAAGTGAACGCAAAAATAGCTTATGAAATAAGGATGGGATAAATTATGATGTTGACTAAATCTGAAGATGAAACTATCATGTTGTATGGGTTTCAGAACATAAAAAGCATCATTTTACATAGGTTTCAGAAGATAAACAAAAGTATCATGTTTCATGGGTTTCAGAAGATAAAAAAACGTTTCATATTACATGGATTTGGAAGAAAAACAAAAGTCTCATGTTACATATGTTCGCGAGGCAGCATGATCGTATACCCTTGGGAGCAGAGAAAGACTAATGTTGTGAGGAATCGACCGCAAAGAAGGGAACCATAAATTTTCTTTCATTTCTGCATGGTCTTCTAACGTGCGCAGAACAACATCAGGTATCTGATTGGCAAGTAACTAAAATAAACAAAAAAATATGTGATAAAATTCATGTTGCGTACCTTTCCAACAATATTCACAATCTCTAATAACTTCTCGTGCACAAGTCTACGTAACAGAATCAGCGATCAGAACAGAAATACCAGCTCAAGAATTTGACACTCTCCGTGAAAACAGCAAAATGTAAAAAACAAAGCCTGCACATCGCAGTAGCATAGTGAAGCCTGGTTTTCACCAGCGATGCAAGCACAAGCGCAAGCAACATACGCAGACGCAGTAACGCATTGATCATCAATGCCTTTTGTTTAGGACAAATCAACACGCTACTGCGTCTGCGTATGTTGCTTGCGCTTGTGCTTGCGTCGCTAGTGAAAACCAGGCTTTATTAAACATCTTTCTATGATTAACTTGAAACTCTGCATAGGTAGCTATGAAATTCATGTTGCGTACCTTTCCAAAAAATATTCGCGATCTCTAATAACTTCTCGTGCACAAGTCTAAAAGCAGGTCTAAGCTACGCACTGTGATGGCTGTCGCCAAAATGGGGGCGGGGACTTGGGGATGGGCACGCGGGGACGCGTGTTTGGGGACGCGGACGGAGACGCGTGGGGACGCGAGATCGGGGACGCGGGATCGGGGACGTCAAAAAATATATAAAAAATATGATGATATTTGATCCTAGAACTGTTAGTCAAGTGCAGCGGAGACGATCGATCGTGTGTCACGTGACAAAATACTCCACGATTCCTGGAGTATTTCACCAGCGTGTCCCAGGTTCTTCTCCGCGCCCAGCCGCCATCTTGAAAGCGGAATAGATCCAGGGAACGAGGTTGCTTCTTACCCCAAATGTCGTCCATTTCCACGAAACACCACGAGACCCCCCGCGTCGTGAAAGATAACGCTGCCCTGAAGTGGAGCACCGCGTAGTAGCCTGAGTATCAGGCCTTCCTTCCGCTCGCCACCCCCCCCGAAAAGCCTGATACTCAGGCTAGCCGCGCAGTGGAGGATCGACCTGAGTACAATTTAATTGATCGCTTTTTTTTTCTTGAAAAGTTATCGCTAAAAATTGGCTATGTATGCTGGAAAGTAGTAAATTGCGGGAAGGTAATCGCCAAAGTGCCCGCTAGAGTACGAAATGTTTATAGTAACTGAAACGATGCTAAACTCCAGCTAAAAACGTTTCAGCACCAGGTTCATTGGTTCATCCTTTTTTTAATTATTTTTTTTTATTCAATTTTTTTTTTGGACGTCCCCGATCCCGCGTCCCCGCGTCCCCGTTCTCGCGTCTCCCCGTCCCCGCGTCGCCGCGTCCCCAAACACGCGTCCCCGTCCCCAAGTCCCCGTCCCCATTTTGGTGACAGCCAAAACAGAAACAGCGACCAGAACAGAAATAAACATTGAACGGTAGACTGATCCTTACGGCTGAGAAAAAAGAACGAAAACAAGAAGCAGAAAAATAAAAAAATAAAATATATATTGCCCGATATTTCGGTTTGAAAAACAAACCTTCCACGGGGGCTGCAATAAAATGATACAATATTACGTTGGAACGTTAAAATTTAAAACTAAGGTAATATGAGTAAATAGAATATGATAGGCTAATTACAGGTAGTAATGGATATGCAAGCTAATGCGATTCATCGCGTCTATTTATACCAAGGTTCTAATGTTTTAGCTCTGTCAATCAAATAGGCTTCGCGTGCCTTTCTAACTGAATCCCTGTTGTTTTGTATGAGTTCAAGTGGGATCAGCAGCATATCATTAAATGTGTGGCCAGGTCGGTTGAAATGTAGTGAGACAGGAGTGGGATTCATGAGTTGAAGCGGGTTTTCGACAGAACGACGATGTTCACCAAATCGTTCATTTAGGCGGCGTTTGGTTTCTCCAATATATTGACATGGTAAGTTCAGGTTAGCGCATTTGATACATTCGATCATATAAACAAGGTTTTTTGAGGAGCAAGTTATGTGTTGATAATAAGAAAATAAGAAAATATGAAAATAAGAAGTTATGTGTTGATAAGAACAGAAATACCAGCTCAAGAATTTGTTAGTGAAAACAGCAAAATGTAAACAAAGTGGAAATTTGTGCAAAAGACTTATACTTATCCAGCAATGAGGCAGCACAGGTTCGCGTTGTGGACCTATTTTTTAATTTTTCCCTCGCCGCCCCCCTCCCCTCCCTTCTTATCATAATATTTCCCACTAATCTTTGCGAGTGTAGTTCATTTCGGCCATGTGTGAAAAAAAGATGGCGAAAAAATTGGCAGGTTTGTTCTTTATTTAAAACCGCTTGAACTAGTGATATTATACTTTGTATGAAACATCAGCTAACTTGCTTGACTTTTGTTTGCAGCTCGGAGCCAGGAGACACAATATGGAGGAATTACAGAAAGCTTTGTTCACCTCGTGCAAGAGCCGCCGATGAAGAAGGTAAAATTTTAATTTCACAACTAAGCTTTATATATTGAACTAGATACAGTCGAAGCTCCTGTAAGCGTACATCCTCGGGAAGCAGAAAAAGTGTCCGCAACTAAAGTTGTCTGCTATCAAACGGTAATGCTTAAATACAGAGTTTGTATGATCGAGCTAGAGCTCAAACAGGGTTTTATTAGAGCTGTCCGCTTACGAGAGTGTACGCTGAGAGAGCTTCGACTGTATTTACATCAACGCCGCATGTACATGTACAGCCATCAGAGTTTCTTCTGCGTCAGTAGAGGCACATATAAATAAGCTGACAGAATCCAAGATGTAGATGTACATGTACTGAACATACAGTAATAGACCTGCAAACACACATCAGGGCCATTCCATTTTATATCCAAGTTGATGAGGTCAGTCAACATATACCCCTGAAGAAAACAAAATCAAAGTGCCGACACGATAACCCTCACGGAAAGTAGCAAATTGTAATTTTCCATTCCCCCTAAGAAAAAAGTATGTTTTCTCACCTACACCCTCGGAAAATATGCAAAGATAAAAAGATGTTGATGCACTGACCCCCTTGGAAATGACCCATAAAATATTATCAAGGTTGGGGGTGGGGAGGGCACTTGATATAAAATGGAATGTCCCTCATATGCATGTACAGGAGAAGCGGTCAGTATAAAAATGCAGACTACATGCAGTTTGCAGCAGACTGGGCATAAAATGCGGACTGAGACCAAAACTATCACTTTGTCTTTAATATTCGTGATTTATTTTCATGGGATCTTTTATTCAACTGTAGTGTCCATTCCGATATTGAATGCTGATCATTTGATTAAATATAACAAAGTACAGTGGAAACTAGGCTCGATTTCCGCCACTCTCTCGAGTCTGGTCTTCGTTCCTCCCCGAAAAGAGACGGCTGAACGCATGAGCGAACAGCCGTGTTTGTGACATAATCAAAAAATTAATTTATGTAACGCTACTCCGGCTCGTGACATTCGTTTATTTTCCATTATCTCTTATATTTTCGAAAGTAAAGGATCTGATCTGAAATATTCTGCGAAGGATGTTGATTTTTTTCCTCTATTGTGAAGCTATATGACTGAAAACCCAGGATGAAAAATATTACAAGACATACATGTAGCATGACCAGTCTGTGACAAGAAACAATGTTTTGATCCAATTTCACCAGAGACATCGCATTCTGGCACCACACGATTTTACATCAAATCCCAGATAAAATTCATCACACAAGTTTACCAACTGTTTTGTGTATTGTATAGTACATGTCGAATGTCCAAATGGATCTCATTAGTTGCCTTGTGCAGTCAATGTAGTGGCTTTAGCTCCCCGGCTTAGCGTAAACTTTCCGTGATGTATTTCCTTGGTGCGGATGAAAAATCCATCCTGTCGGTTGAATTACAAAGTCATCATGTCCATTAATAATTTTATTGACACTAACGACTCCTATTGCATACATTGCATGCATTCAAGGTTAAAAAATGTCTTTTGAAGACGATCGAACGCCAGCCCAAAAAATATTTGCATCCGTGCCTTCGGGGATGAGTGTGGGCTCATTTTCCTGAACAGCGGCTGGTAATCGAGCCTAAGTGGAATCCCGATTTCTCTAACCTCCAAGGGAAACAAAAATGGTTTGAGAAATCAGGAGTTTGAAATATCATGGGTAAAATTACAGTGAAACAAATCCAAGGGAAACAACTTTTGGTTAGAGCTGTCGGGGTTTTTGAGAAATCAAGGGTTTGAGAAATTGGGATATATATACTAAATGCTAAAAATAACCTCCAGTTGGTGTGAAAATTAATGCATGGATAATTATTTATCTATGGACATTATCTGATTTGAGAAGCAAATAGCTTTCCATGAGAAAATCTTGAGGAAAACTGTGAACTTTAAGGAACTGATAATGTCCAAGGACATATACATTGTATCCATGCATATTTTTAAAGCCAATTGGAGGCTATTGTGTTTATTATCCTTCAAATATTTCCACCCAAGGCCGCTCTTTTTTAGATCTTCATCAAGGTGTTAACCCATTGACACCTAGCGTACATGTATGTCGTGTACTTGAGCAGAAATTACATTTGCAAGCGATGTTAAAAACAAATGCGCGGTTAAATAAATAATATACACATAATTTGTAGGCTTCCCAAATTAACTTCTTGTTAAACTAGAATGGTTAAATAAATTATTTCTGACGGCAAAAATGATTGTTGTGTATCAAGCATTACCCATAAAATAAGCTTGAAAGTAAAAATTATTGCTTAAAATATGCGTAAACGGTGATAGGGGGTTTGAGTTAATAGCCGATAGTAAGAGTTAGCGGGGTTCTACTGTACTTCTTCAATACGACCTGTACAATGCCCAAATCCTGTGGTTTAGATAGCTTTCAAATATGCAAATCAGTCAATGCTCAATCTGCATTTTTATAACCAGTCTGCAGTCTACATTACCTAGTCTGCATTATTTTATACTCAGTCCGTCTGCAGTACGCATTTTATACTGACGAACAGGAGAACCAATAATTATTAAGAACCCAATAATTATGTCAGTAGTTAAGATTATGTAAAAGTGAAATTGGGATACCCATACAGTGCAGGCATGAGCTATAGCAGACGTGGGTTTTGGCTAAATAAAAGCAAATTACTTATACAAAGAAGTAGTCCTTTGTCTTTAATTGCCATCTCAGCTGACTATACATTCGGTATTTGAAACATAAAGCCACTGTCTCCATTGATCGTGAGTGTTTTCCTTACTTTCGTTAAAGTGCAACTAACCCCAAAAATTTTTATTCGTTTAAATAAATGTACTTGTTATTTGAAACTTAACTGCGAAATTTTTTTTGGATTTGGTTGAATCCTCGATTTTCTGTGCCCCGGCAAAGTGGCCAAAAACGCCGCCATTTTTGTTCACGGCCGCGTTTTTGACTGGGAATGAGTTTAGCGGCTAGTGACGTCAACTCAGGAGCCTTTGATCCTTCGCGTCCACTCATTTCCTTCAGGAAGATGCGATACACATTCGAAAAGTGTGTAGAAACGCCTTCCAGGTGCGTTATTGGCCGTTGCAGTAACACCCCAGATTTAGAGAAAGGTATACTATACCATTCTAGAGCGATCGTCGAGAAAATACGAAAAAGACGGTGGATGTAAACTCAAGCGAACGAAGTAAAGTGGGACTGTGAGAGCCATTGCATGCTCAAGAACTCCGTCTAGAATTTGTCCGCGCACTTCTAGCAGGCTGACTTCAAAAGGCTATTTAACCGGTCGAAGCCAACCCAACTAGCCATCGACCAAATGTTACCGAGAACCTATATTTCTACCATCGCTATAGCCAGAAATGTAAGCCCATGAAATTCAGTAGCGCAAGCGTAGAATCCGAGCATTCATCCGTAGTATCGCGCATCTGTAATGCATGCTGGCGTTAACATTTCACCCTCGTGCGAAGCAATTTCAGGAATATTGATGAAAGTCAAAGACGAATTTCTTTCGAAGGATAAAATAGGAAAAATGACAAAAGATTTGAACTCCAAAAGTTTTTCTGAGGCCGGGAAATAAGCAGTGCGATAAACCGTATACTCATCGTAATATCAATGCGGACTACAGAGGGAACAGGTCCACTTCGCTTATCGAGGTTTAAAAAGTGCTATTTATTTGAAGGTTTTTACTTCAAAATTAACTTAGTTCACTATGGTGGTTATTTGGAGTAGCAACGACAAACGTTTGAGGATGTCAAAACTGTAGTGATGTGGCTTGTTTCCTTTCAGCTTGTTTTTTATGGCTTCAATTTCCAGGCCCGAGCAAGCCACGTGGAGCAAGCCGATTTTCAATCGATCGAAAAAAGCCGCGAGCGAGAGAAAACTACGACAGTTACTTGGCTTTTGTAAAAATCAAAACCCTCTAAATGGTGAAAAGCTGGCATTTAACAGAATAACCATTGCTTTACAAAATACATACTCGCTAAAGCAAAAATATAAATGATCATACAGTTCGCGCATATCGATGCATGGGAGTACTATAGGTGACAATAATTGCTTACCATTGACTGACTTCTTCAGTGCTATCTAAGCGGTCCTTTGTGCTTTCTTTTCGACTCTTCGTTCGCTTTGACCGCCTTTTCGCATTTAGTTGTCCATTCCAGGTGACCGGCAGTTCATCCAAGAAGATATCTTACTCATTGCTGCTTGAAGTATCGATTGCGAGTCTATTTGTTTACATCTGGTTTGACAAGTATTAGTGATAAGACTAACCAAGAATCCACTCTTTCTTTGCCGTCAAGTCTAGCTTGAATTGCTTCCTCTGGCTTCTTGTCTTCTTCTTCTTCCTCCTTTTCGTATTTCTTCAGCCATTCCTCGTCCACATACGGTTCGTCGGCATAAGCGAAAGCCATCTCATCTGTGTGCTTCGATCATCACGGGAAGCTTGCGATCCGTGCATCTTCCACTTCGATCTCAACATTTTTGTGTCATAGTCTTCCGAATTGTAACTAGACTCCGAATTTGAGTCTTTAGATGACATATCTAGTTTGTGTTAAAATTCTGTGGCTTTCGAAAATAAAACGGCTCGGAAATAACGAAAAGAATATCTACGCTCGAAGGATTCCCAGTCAAATGCTTGTAAACATGATAAATCACACTCCTGCTTTGACGTCACATTGCTCGACCCAGGACTCCCATTTGCGCGGTGGTGAACATGGAAAGCCTGACTTTAAACAACTGTAGAAACGCGGGGATTTTATCAATCACGATAATTTTTTCGCAGACGTGATCGGAGCAATAGATAGATTTTAATGAGAGAAAAAAAATTTGGGGGTTAGTTGCACTTTAAGCTTTGGTAACCAAGCTTTTATTGAACTTGAGGCCCGGATGCTAAGCTAATTTGCTTTTGTGGTTCATATGCTAATAAAAAATCACTGAGTGGGAAGAACTTTTTTGTTGCTAGGAGATTTGGGTTACTGGCCAATCACAGAGCCGAGAAAACAATGGGCATTGTTTTTCCAATTCGTGGTCAGCTGGTAAGGTCAACGAAAACTCTCTGTCCCCCAGTTAGTAGAAAAACTGCGACAAAATCAAGACTTTCCCCACGGGGATGGCGACATGAAAAATGTAAACAGGAAATTATTAATAAAATAAATTTTGACTGAATAAAAGCAAATATTTAACTTACAATGAAGTAGTTCTTTATCTTTTATTGTCTCAGTCAGCCGCTATTCGTTTGATATCGAGGGCATAAAAGCTGGCTTATTTAATAAATAATTTTCTCTGTTCAGTCCATTCGAAAACGATATTCTTCGACAGCAATAATTCTCATCATTATGAAGAAAATTCCTCTTGAGATCACACAGTCGCTGTTTGAAGAGAGAAAATAAAGGGATGTTCTAATTTTGGACAAGATTATAAGCTAAATTTGAGTATATGAGTTGAAAAGTGGATGTTAACAGTAGTTGTGTTAATTATTTCTCGCTATTTTGAGACCCCCCAAGGTGGCCACCCTGAACTTCCCTATTTGGGCATGGCCACCCGGCCGTCTTACGAGCTTCGAACGATTGATCAGAAATGTCTTCCTACCCAGTGAATATTACCGTTAGTCAAAAATGCAAATTAGACCAAAAATGCAAATTAGCATCTGGGCCTCCGAGTTCCATAAAAGCTTGGTTACCAAAACGTAACGAAAGTAAAGAAAACACTCATGATCAATGGAGACAAAGCTGTGGCTTTATGCTTCAAATACTGAATTATGTATAGTCGGCTGAGATGGCAATTAATGAATTAGGACTACTTCTTTGTAAGTAATTTGCTTTTATTTAGTCAAAACCCATGACATGATCATGGTGCAGGTCAATCTGTGAATGTATATATCATTAATTTATTGTCAAGTAATTATTGTTTCACTAAATGCCAATATAATGAAGAGCAGGGCTCAAAATAAATTATTATTATATAAGTCACCAAAAGGCAACTAACTGGAAGAAAATAGTCACCAAATGCAAATTTTTAGTCGCCAGCTAGATCACAGATCGCCCAAGCTAAAGATAAGAGAACAGTGTCACGGTATAAGCGGTATTGTGTTACAACGGCTCGATTTATAAGGGTTTGTATGGGAACGCAACGGTTATGTTTTAGAAGATATAAAATCGAATGTTTTGTGAATAAAAATGACTTACCCTGTTGCTGTGTTGTATTCTTTGTAGTTTGCCAGCTTCTCAGGCCGGTTTGAGGCGATTTAGGCGAGTTTTAGTTTTCGAGGTTTTCCGTTAACATAAATAGGGAAGGTCGGAAAGAAAATTTCAAATCCAATCACTCGAAGATCGATAAATTCCGTTAAAATGCTCAAATCTTCCACCAGTGTAATCTCCGATAGCGAATGTTCCCTCTGGTTGTATTTTCGGCTGCCAAATGCCGTTCTAACTGCAGATAAACTTTCGTCAGTTCCTCACTCGCGTTTCCTGATACCCGTTGGATGTTTGAACCACACACAAAATGGCGTCATGTCGACAAAATCACCCTGCGCCTGGGAGGGGCATGGACGTATTGTCATCCATACAAAATGACACTGCGGGGCCCGGAGAGGTCGATTGTCACACTGACTTTCAAATTGTAATTCGAAACTAAAAGTAAAGCCTTATTCTTCAGGCCGAACGGATTAAAAAGCAATTTCTATGCTGTTGAGTATCTCCATAGATTTAGATATGTTTCTTCTCTGCTTGCTATTTTCTAAAACATTGATTTGTCCGATATTTATCTGCTTTCAGACGGACGGATCGATCGATTCCTCACTGGAATGTGACGGTTGGTCACGGTTAGCGGTCGACGTTTAGGCGGGAAATTTTAACGTGCTGGTTTCCGATTTCAAGTGACAATCGACCTCTCCGGGCCCGCAGTGTCATTTTGTATGGATGACAATACGTCCATGCCCCTCCCCGGCGTAGGGTGATTTTGTCGACATGACGCCATTTTGTGTGTGGTTCAAACGTCCAACGGGTATCAGGAAACGCGAGTGTCGAACTGACGAAAGTTTATCTGCAGTTAGAACGGCATTTGGAAGCCGAAAATACAACCAGAGGGAACATTCGCTATCGGAGATTACACTGGTGGAAGTTTTGAGGCGATTTGAGCATTTTAACGGAATTTATCGATCTTCGAGTGATTGGATTTGAAATCTTCTTTCCGACCTTCCCTATTTATATTAACGGAAAACCTCGAAAACTAAAACTCACCTAAATCACCTCAAACCGGCCTGAGAAACTGGCAAACTACAAAGAATACAACACAGCAACAGGGTAAGTCGTTTTTATTCACAAAACATTCGATTTTATATCTTCTAAAACATAACCGTTGCGTTCCCATACAAACCCTTATAAATCGAGCCGTTGTAACACAATACCGCTTATACCGTGACACTGTTCTCTTATCTTTAGCTTGGGCGACCTGTGGCTAGATTAATAATTATTATTGTAAACTCAAGTCAAATATATTTATGGATTACAGTGTACATGTAGGGTGAAAGTGTTTAAAATCCTTATCCAACATCTAGTAGCATTGGACACAAATAATTTAATACTTTAAATGACTCCATACAAAAACAAAGTTTCTGCAGTTTTGGATAAATTGACCTGCTCTCAGCCAATCCAAATGCAGACATTTGTTTATGTATATTATTAGGAAGGTAATTTATTGTATTGAGGAGATATTATTGTCTTGATGTACCTATTCTCAAAACTATGGTTAACAGAAATGTTAGGGAATATTGGTAAAGAGAACTCGGTAGTATTGTGAGCTTGAAACTAAACAGAGTAATCTTGTTTTCCAGATGAGATGCAAACAGAAGAACCAAATGAAACAAAGCTTCAGCAATCAGCATGTAACAGTTATCCAGGTGAGTAAAACAATAAATCAGAGAACAGGGTTTGTACAGGTACTTGAAATCCTGAAAAGTCCTGGAATGTCCTGGAAAACAAGTGATTTTTTGTCAAGTCTGTAAATTCAAGGGAAAATTCAGTGACGCGAAGGAAGATCTAACGATTGGCTGAATGATAGGCTTATCAACTGACTAACTGTATCATTGACTAAGTTTAAAATAAAATGAGATCAGAGTGCCAAAAAATTGTTGAATGTCCAGATGTTTCGGGGTTAGCCCTTCATTGTTTATGGTTATACATGTACAGTCAACTCTCTCAAAGCGGACACTACTGTAAAGTGGACACCTCCCTAAGGCAGACATGAATGGCTTGTTTGTCTGTAACTAAACTCTGTTTAAGGCGGACACTTCTCTAAGGTGGACAGCGGACGCTCTTTTAGCAAACTTCTGGTGAAAAATACCTCTCAAGGCAGACACTAGAAGTGCATTTTTTGCATAATCAATAGATTATAGGCCGGATATTATTTCCAATTGACCTACCACAGCAATAATGAACTCATAGTGATCTGATTACAAGAAAATGTACTGTGTGTATTGTATAATCTGACGAATGTCTTTGTGAACGAAAGCCGAGGAAGGGACTGGCGTCACAGGTTTCTACATTGTATAGTGTCAAGTGACATTAACTCATTTATAAGATGGACACCTCTCTTCGGTTTAAAGAAGTTACTCACATGCTAAACAATTGGCACACTAATTTACAGACAGAATTATTGACTGACTAACTGGCAGACTGTCTGATTGATTGATGTTTCCATTGACCAGTACACTTTACATGTACAGTGTACTTGGGCACATTTAAAATGTGACACTTAAAGTACTGTAGTTAGTAAAGCAAAGTTGTATTTTGAATTCCACACTGAAACAGGTTTTAATCTTTTTTTTTTCAGATCAAAGCTTCAAGACTTTATCTTTAGTAGTGCTGCATATTTTTCTTTGCAATCCAGCTCTTGAGTGAACCAGGTAACCAAAACTCTTCTATAAGCCAAGTTCTGCTCTTGACTTCAGACATGCCAACTACCTTGCCATGGTTAATTTGCACAGTGGATAAGTGGAGCTCTCAAAAGTTAATAATAAGTGGACTGTGTAACGGACATACTGATTGGATTACTGTACCAATGAACTG
Source organism: Desmophyllum pertusum (assembly GCA_029204205.1). Lineage (NCBI taxonomy): Eukaryota > Metazoa > Cnidaria > Anthozoa > Scleractinia > Caryophylliidae > Desmophyllum > Desmophyllum pertusum. The sequence continues at coordinate 70,385 of MU826395.1, read as the reverse complement.
GATTATTATGTGAATTACAGACTCTCGTAACTACCATTTGACTGATTGCCAAATGACTGCCTGCCTGATGGACTCACTGCAGAGTGTTAGTTAATAATAAAACTGATCGACAGACTACTAACATTGACAAACTGACTGATTGAACTACATTTACAGATTGAGTGACAAACTTATTGAGATGGAGGCTAAATTGCTGACTGACTGACTGTCTGACTGACTGACTGACTGACTGACTGACTGACTGTCTGTCTGTCTGTCTGTCTGTCTGTCTGACTGACTGACTGACTGGCTGGCTGGCTGGCTTGCAGGGTGTTAATTAATAAAACTGATTGACAGACTAATAACATTGACAAACTGACTGATTGAACTACATTTACTTACTGATTTGATCATGAGTGATTGAGTGCTAACATTGCTGACTGAATGACTGACTGACTGAGTAATGGATAGACCGTCTGACTGACCTACTGACTGTCTTGACTGACTGGCTGCCTGCCTGATGGACTCACTGCAGGGTGTTAATTAATGAAACTGATTGACAGACTAATAACATTGACAAACTGACTGATTGAACTACTGTACATTTACTTACTGATTTGAGTGATTGAGTATTAAACTGCTGACTGACTGATTGATTGATTGATTGATTGATTGATTAATAAACTGATTGACGGACTAATTAACACACTATCAAATATAACTACCACACTGATTGATTGATTGATTGATTGATTGATTGATTGATTGATTGATTGGTTGAGGCACTGACCAACGAATGATGGACTGACTGAGAAATTAACAAACTGATTGATAGATTACAAATGTACATTGCCAAACTCCATGTGCCTCCATGTACTAATCGACTGGCCGATTGACTAACAAACAGACCAACTTATTGACATGGGTCCACCCTGAAACTGACTTTTATAGAGAGGCTCTATATATTCATGTGTTCGTAGTGTAGACTGTTTACAGCTTCTCCATTTTCGCAGAAGATCTTGGAAGAGGCATGGAACCAAGGAATCACAAGTGAGGCAAGTGACCAAGAGCACTTTCTCTCAGGGCTCCTGTGGACACTTGCTTTGCTTGTGATTCTTCAGTCTTGTGCACCTTTCATGATCTTGTTAGAAAATAGAGATTGTAACAATCTACATTGATTGGTCTTGGTAGATTGCATGTTTGCGGTATTTAATACAGTTGAACCTCCCTGAGTGACCACCTTGCGTAAAGTGACAAATCCTACGTATATGAATACATGTTAAAAAAAATTGTCTAATGCAGCCAAATTACTATCTACATGCTTCTCTTCCTCCAGTGCGGAGTAGGGTCGAAAATTCAAATTACTACAGACAAAACCTATTGTAGGCAACTACATTGGTTTGGAAAAATGGGTTGTCGCCAAAGGTTGGTTCAACTGTATCCTTGATTACTGTAAACTTGATGGGTATGTTTTTTTCAAACCTCTCTTGCTTATCCTCTACTTTCGGATTTGATTTTCATTTTTTTTTTTCGTGGTAAATTTTATAATACTCTCATTCAAGATTGCAGCAGAATTGTTTCGTTTTGTCAAAAAAGTTTCCTTTTGCAACACGTTTTTGAAAAGAAATACTAAGTCGTTAAGTGTCATTTTCAATGTTGTGAATTTGGAATACTTGAAAATAACAAATTACATGTGGTTTTACATTGCGTGACTAAATTGCTTTGTGTTACCAAAAATAAGTATCATGTAAGACAAGAAGTACACTAGAATACATTAATTTTGAAAACTCCAAGACTTGAAAATAACAAATTACGTGACTGAATTGTTTTGTACACAAAAAATAAATGTCATGTAAGACGAGAAATACACTAGAATACATTTAAATACTCCAAGACTTGAAAATAACAAATTACTACATGGGTGGTTTTGCATTGCGTGACTGAATTGCTGTGTGTTACCAAAAATTAATGTCACACATGACAAGAAGCACATTGCAATACATTTAAAAACTCGGCTATAGTAGGGCTAGTATTTTAATTATCTCAGTTACAATTATTTTGGAAAGAAACTATCTCTGTTTGCGCTTTGACAAAGATTTAAATTCATTATATTTTATGTCTGTTTTTTGGTAGGTAAAAAAACTGTAAAGCAAAGTTATCTTCATTTTTCAGCGGATTGAGAATTGTTTTGCAACCCTCTTAAAAAAACAGCGATTTCCACAACAATGTATTGCAAAACAGAAGTTTAAAATATTGTTTTAATCTATTGAACTGCAAAAATTATATATACGATGCGTGCAAATGGCAAGCAGAAATTACCATAGTTTTGTTTTCTCGTTTTAAGCCAAGATTGTTTTCTCGTAGATTTAGAAGTGTCAACTACAATTTCTCTGCAATCTTGAATGACAATAATTTTTAAATACAACACGACGACTTTAAATTTTAGACATGTTTTGGCAGAAACTTCTGCCTTCTTCAGTGCAAATGTTACAAAAGATGCGAGTTTGAATATAAATAAAGAACGGCAATGCTTAGAATTCTGTAGATGTTTGAATGAATTTTTCACAGTTCGGAATAAAATAGCACGCAATCATTTCTAAACCGGTCTTACAGAGGAAGCACAATGGAGAGGTTTTGGAAAACGTGCTCTGAGCCATTCAGTTCCTAGTGATGAACATAGTATTTCTCCTTACAATATCAATACATTGTCAAGCAGACTGCTGATGAGAATAAAGAAAATGATCAACTCGGGATGATTTATCAAAACTAACATTCACGGCAATCTCAGTATTGTGAGGAGAATTAATATTTCCAGCTTGGAACTGAAAGGTTTGTGTTTACAGTAATTGCGAAGTCTCAAGAAAACTTTGCGGTGCTATTAAGACTTAGTTTTAGTAAACAGTTCGTTTCTGTGACGAAGTACGCCACAGATACGTGTTGTTAACATTGCAGAACACGTAAAATGAATTTAATTTGGTTTCGAAGCATGCAGACAGCCACAATGTTCAGTAGAGTTTATAATCTTCACAGCCTTTCGTAGGATTGTCACGCAACCGGGCGTCACATCATGTCACGCTTGTCCCTTTGCGTGACCACCCCAAGAAAGGCTGTGAAGATAACAAATTGTACTGAACATTGTGGCTGTCTGCATGCTTCAGAACCAAATTAAATTTATTTTACGCGCTTTGTAATGTTAACAACACGTATCTGTGGCGTATTTCGTCACAGAAACGAACTGTTTACTAAAACTAAGTCTTTGTAGTGTCACAAAGTTTTCTTGAGACTTCGGCAGAGCTTATATTGAGAGTTTATCTGGTTCACTCAAGTGGTTGGATTGCAAAATAAACAACAAAGGTTAGGAAGATAACCATTTTATTGATGATAAAAAAAAATAAAAAAATATCTAGCCAATCTTTGTCCCTGCTATTGGGTTGCTTCTACTCTGTTGCTCTAAGTCAGTGTTGTTTCTTCAGTCCTCATTTAATATTCCAACTTTAAAATCCTGGTCTGTTTTACCCGATCCCTTGATCCAAGCCAGGGACAGTTGAACACTTGGAAGAGTTGACCGTTTGCTCCCAAGTGGAGAGGACAGCGTAAAGGAAAGTGAGAGTTTGCTCCCCATGCCTCCAGGGTCTCGTTCTTAAATTTGTCACAATGCCACTACTGAATAAATTGAATGCAAAGAATGCTAATTCACAAACCAATGTCACGCAAAACGTACGCAACCTGGACAAGAAAAACCGAAGTGCTTAACTGTGGCACTCAATTTCAGTGCATCACTTTTGAAATCAAAGGAAAATTTGAACACGAATCCCCCAGTCTGACCTCACTGCCGATTCAGCCGACTGTCATCCCACAAACTTCACCAAATAAAGCACAAGTCACTAAACATCTCTCATTTTGTGAAGCTACCGATGTCAGGTTACTCTCTCTAAGTTTCTCTTTAATTTAAATGAAAGAAAATAGCCCATATTTGCGTCAAAAAAGTAAATAGGAAAAGGTTTAGTGTTGTACAAAATGGTTGAAGTTTAATAGCACATTCAGCTCAGTTTGTTTGTTGTCCCATTTTAAATCACGTGATGTTCTCAGGAGAATTGTTTGGCGCGCGCGTGAAAAAAATAATGTTTTAGGAAAACAAAACAACAAATCTCCAGAGAACGACCGTGATTTGAAACGAGCAACAAACATACGAAGCTGAATGAGTCCGGAAATTGTTTGAAAATAAAGTAAGCTAAATAAACAATCTGAATTTGTTGCTTAGAGTTTTAAAAATTTGGAAATGAGCCAGGAATTTGCGGGAGCTGCTAAGCTAAATCGTATTTATTTAATGTTTAGTTTTATGAAATGTTTGTGACGACCGATAATTTTTTTAAAAGCTAGACAGAAAATTGAATTTTGCCGGATTTTATTTGATTTGGAAATCAAATTGGAAAAGGTTAAGAGCTGTTTGAAAAAAAAAAATGCGAGACGTTTCGGCTAATAACGCATTCAGCTCTGTTTGTTTGTTGTCCCATTTCAGATCACGTGAAGTTCTCTGGAGAAATGAACAAAAGAACAAATCTCTATAGAACGTCCGTGATTTGAACCGAGCAACAAACATACGAAGCTGAAAGAGTCCGGAAATTATTTGAAAATAAGCTAAGTAAATAATCCAAATTTTTGCTTAGAGTTTTAAAAATTTCGAAATGAGCCAGGAATTTGTGGAAGCTGTTAGAGCTAAATCGCATTTATTTAAGGCTATTAAAGAAGTTTATTTAATCAATTTCAAAATAAAGTGTTTGACGATTAATTTAAGCCTGGTTCACACTTACGACGCAAGCATAAGCGCAAGCAGCAGACGCAGTAACGTGTTGATCATTAGCAGCATTTGTTCTAACAAAAGGCACTAATGATCAACACGTTACTGCGTCTGCGTATGTTGCTTATGCTTGCGTCGTAAGTGTGAACCAGGCTTAAGAAAAGCAAAACTAAAAAATATATATAAAATATATATTTTTTAAATAAAATTGGTGGTGAGATTTTTTTGATTAGTTTGTCGATAATTTTTTTAATCGAAAACTGAGTTTATAATGAAAGTGCTTAAAATAATCAATGCCAGATGTTTCAGGATAACCCTTCATCAATAGACTGAATAACTGTTGAATAAAACGCCGCTGTTTTATTTGACAGTTAATCAGTCTACTAATGAGGGATTATTCCTCAAACATCTGACATAGTTCGTAATAAATTGCTATGAGAATTATCCTATTTGCCACTCCAGAAACATCAGGCAGACTGAGCACCAACTTTCGACACTAGGATTTCTGGAATTGTTTGGATAACAGTGTGAGCTATGATTAGTCGACGGTTTCCAATGGCAACCATCAATCAATCATAACAAATATTGGTTACCGAACAATCCCAGAAATCCTAGTGCGGAAAATTGTTGCTCAGTCTCCCCAAAATTGCTGGAGTGGACAACTGGTGTTATTTTAAAGAATGATTGAAGTTATAAATTGGACGAAAATGAAAATTGATGATGAAAATAATCCAATTGTACGAAATTATTTAGGACTAAGAATAAAACAATTATTATTTTATTCTTAGTAAGTAAATGCTAATTAAAAAACATTATTTGGACCTATGATTTATAATAACTTTCTTAAGAAAATAAGGTTTAAAGGAAAATCAAAAAATATAAATTATTTTATTCTTATTATTCTTAGTAAGAAAATGCTATTTTTGAAAAAAAGATGATTTGTTTATAATAATTATTGGACCTATGATTTATATTAATTTTAGTTTTAATTTTTAAATTAAATGAAAAACTTAAAAGAGAGAAAACCGTAACCACTGCAACCCAATCTGAGAGACACCCAGTGACCAACAGCTAAATTTGATGTCATTTGTGAAAATCCAATCAAGTCAGACTGATGAAATTCGTGCTCACCTCTGTCCTCGATTTCTCCAGAGATACACCTTCCTTGAGCCCCAACAATTCAGCACTCCTGTTTTACATCCATGGTCATGAAATGTTCCCGGATACATCGACTGCAAAGAAGCACCTTGCCGCGCCGAAATGTGCGAAATTGATGGTGTGGTATTGTGACAAATTAAGTGAAACCCTAAAGACATGAAGAGCAAACTCTCACCTTCCTTCACGCTGTCCTCCCCACTTGAGAGCAAATGGCCAACTCTTCCAAGTGTCCAACTGCCCCCAGCTTGAATTTCAGGATCAGATAAAACTTCCCAGGATTTCTCAGTTGGAATATTTCAGAGGACATCAGAAACACACCTTCTCAGAGCTTCAGAGCTTCCACAACCCAGCAGGGACGTGATTGACTAGATTTTTGTGTATGTGCCACCTGCAGTCCTGGAATTAAATAATACCCTTAAAACGTATTAATAGATATACTAGCCTGCGTAGCAAGCGTTCCTGTATGAACAAAGAGCTTTTTTCCGTGCTCTTCGTTCGTACAGGAATGCTTGCTACGCAGGCTATAGATATACAAGCTCATTAGCATCATAAATATACTAATAGAAAGAAAACATGGCTTTTCTTAGTGATACAAGTCCCCCCAAAAAAAAGATTGCAACTTTAACCGATCTAGCCTGCGAGTAGGCTGCTGTGCTCAGGTTACTGAACAGTAAAATGCCAGCTTAAACATGCCGGGTTAAATAAATCCCTAGAATTTGTGGAGCAAATCGATGAGGAAATTCAAAATATTGTGACTTTTGTAACACCAAGAAGTAACCATGAATGCAAAACAAATATGTTGGTAATCAACAGTCTGCATTATTTGACTTATTAGTCCTAGGTGCCTTGATCATGTCAATAAAATTGCAAAAAGGTTTCATCATGTACTTAATAGAATATGCAAGAGTTGCAAGATTTTGTTTCTAGCTTAAAATGAAAAAAAGAAACCTACATGTAGCAGTAAGTTAAAATGCAGACTGTTGATAATTAATTATACTTAATAATATATTAATAATGATACCTTAAATTAACAAAAAGGAAAAAATGGATTAAAATAATCCAGAAAGAAAATGAAAATAAAATAAGTCCAATGGGCACTGAAATAAGCCTGATAAATAAAACGTCCTTATAGTAATCATCGGGTAAGTGATTGTTTGTTTTTTAGAACGTTTTCTTTTTTTGTAAAATTGCCACTCAAAAACTTTTCTATGTAGAAATTTGTGGATTAAGGCCAATATTTTGTTTGCATCATTTGAAATGTTAATTAATCTTGAAAACAATAAAATGCAACTCAAGATGGTAAATATAATGGAGTGTCAACAGAAAGGAAAAGTTTGAAATATTATTGTGCTAATGAGCTTGCTGATCTACTACAAAATTTAAATATAAACAAAGGAAGCATTAATTAAAACAAAAAGCTGGCAAAATCCTGGCAACTAGAAGTGGAGCGTAACAGCAGAATATTTATGCTGACACTGTAGTTACATTGATGCGCACCATACTATTGTCACTCAACACAGTTTTTGATTAACTTTGACATATTTTTTGTAAACAAATTTTGGAGAACTTTCTAGTTAATTATAATATAAATCAAAATTAATCAAAGACTTTGTTCAGTGTCAACAGTACAGCATGCATCCATGTAATGGAAAAAGAGCACCGCTGCTCAAGGTTGGGATCCTGAAACCCAGCTTACTCAAATTGAACAAACAAGTGCTAAAAAAATATGAGTGGATTCAAAATCAGCCAAATGGAATGGTTCTGAATCTAGTATGCAATTAACTGGATCACTGATTGGAGTCAGAGGTCTATGCTGCTACATGTAGTGCTCATAGCATAAAAGGTATAAGGTAAAAGGTATTATTGTTTGTCTCAAGATGTAGTCACTAAAGATGTAGATTGTGACAGTTCAACTGCTTACTGCTAGTCTTCATCGCCCAATAAAGAAGACTAGCAGTAAGCAGTCAAAATGTTGTGATCTACATCCTAAGTGACTACATCATGAGACAAACAATAATACATTTTATTAATAATTTATTTAAATTAAATGAGTACTGCAGTGAGAACTACATGCAGCTACTAAGATCTCTGACTCTAACCAATGACCTAATTAATCATATAATTTAGTGATGCAGGTAAATAAAAAATTCAGAAAAACACACTTCTTTGAACAATGGTGGCACACACACCTACATTAATGTAACCTACAATCAGATTGACTTTTCTATGCTCTTATTCTCTTATAAGAGTGCAGAAAAATTAGCCAGATCGCAGCATAACATTAATGGAGAAGTAATAACAACAACGAAAAAAAACTTAAGCAAAGAACTATCTTGAACGGGGGTTGTGGAACAACAGCTGGGTGAAAAACCTCCCGTACGTCCACTTGCCCCTAGGAGGAAAACCCCGGGCCAGCTGTACCCCACGTTCAAAGGCCTCCCGGGCTGGGCCAGATAATAGAAAGTTGTAACTACTACTTAACTACCATACTTAATGATAATAAATCATCTTGCCCTGTCAATTGTCCCAGGCCTCTACTGTCCTTCCTCTGGTCTCTCCAGCTCCACTGCAAGGCCCATTCTGTCTTGTGATGCTCTCTATCAAGTTCAATATCCTGTGATGTAACAAACATTTGATCCGTTAGTTATGTGTACCCAAACAAACAACTGTAAACAGATAGATTTTACATCACCATGTGGGTTTATTTTTGATCATTCAACATCCATAAATGAAATTTCATGTAGATTGAAGTAACTCGATCACCTGACAACTACAACCCTGGACAATACTATTGGGACACTAGCGCAATAGCGACTGTAAAATTACACATGCCCCTCCCCCCTCCCCACCGGTGCAATGTTGACATCACGCATGCGGAATCATTTTCAACTCAATCAACATTGGTTGGGGGAGGGGGGGGGGGGGGGGGGACTGAAATTGTCTGTAATAACAACATTCCCAAGCTTTCTCTGGATATTATATTACTATATTAGCGAAATGTATTTGTGCACGCAGTTTCAGCAAGTGTCCCAAGAAGTATTGGCCAGGGTTGTCGGAAATTCGTTTTGTAATATAAATGTTAAATTATATCATTTTCTTCTTTTCTACGGTGTCATTTAGGTTGGTATTATTCTTCAGATTACCCTGTATGTCATCATTATCAAAAAAAATTGTTCATTTCTTTCAATAAGTGAATATCGCAAGACACTAACTGAGATATACGCCCATTAGCGGGAAGGACCCAAAAATTTGTATTTTCTTGTTCTTTACATGGTATATTATTTTAACTTATCTTTCACTTGTTACAATGGTATTACAAGTTCGGTGTATAAGTTTATTCGTGTTTTCATTGGTGATGCGTCACTTGTTTTTTAGCCTAGTTTCTGATATGGCATAATTTATTCAGTCTTGAAATGAGGTCCGATTTTCGGATCGCGGACACTGAGAATGATTTTCTCGTTGTGGTCATTCGTTGTTATACGCATGCGTTGCTACTTTGTTGATTAGTCTGACGAGATGGAATCTTTAGAAAATTCGAGGCAAAGGATGGTATATCTCATCACCTATAGTCGTGCAGATACAACAAAGTTTTCCAGTAGAGAAAGTTTTTCGTCAGCTATTGTAGAGGCCTGGCAGAATTTTGGAATTAGAATAATACACTGGGTTGCATGCATCGAAGCTCATAGCAACGACACTGATTGTTCAAGCGGAGAGGAAATGAATCAATATCATTTCCATATGGCTATAAAATTGTCAAAGCGGGCGAGGTGGCTTCAAGTGAGGAACTATTTGGACGAGAAGTTTGGAATTCAAGTGAACTTTAGTGACAATCATAATTCCTACTTCACTGCATACCAGTACGTGACTAAAGAAGACCATGAAGCTTTACACTCCCCTGGTCATCCTGATCTTTCGGATGTTGTTCCACGGACTGAATCCGCAATTACTTCAAGGAAAAGGAAAGCAAAAGACAAGCCTAAAGCCGCTAGAAAAAAGCAAAGCAAGAGAGCTGAGCGCCTCAGTGTTTATGATGTTTGTCAGATTGTTCAAAGTAAAGGAATAACGTCACGCCTACAACTTGTTTGCTTGGCTGTTGAACAAAATCGAGAGGGGAAATGTTCTCTTGCACAGTTTATAGCAAACAGGGGTAGTAAAGCAGTGGACGAGGCTATACAACTGTCCAAAGAATTTTCCCAAGCAGTCACTGTACCTACGCTCTAATAAGACACGCATTCAGTTGTTACAAGAAGAAACTGCTCGCGAATGTGCTGCTGGTTGTGGGGGCAGGTGGTTCGAAGCGGCCGATCAACTATTGCAAAGGCACGATATCCTAAAAGAAGATTTCTGTAGTGCTGTTTACACCGCTTTGAGTAAGGGTAGGGGAAAATACAGAAATGTCTTTATTTACGGGGAAACAAATTGCGGTAAGACATTTATCTTATCGCCCTTAAAGGTCATTTACAAGACATTCTGTAACCCTGCTACTGGGTCATTTGCTTGGATTGGAGCAGAGGATGCAGAGGTCATTTTCCTCAATGATTTCCGCTGGCATCCAAAGATTATAGCATGGGCAGACCTTCTACAGGCTTTGGAAGGCGACACGGTTCACTTTCCCGCCCCTAAAAACGTGTGTTCCCGCGATTTGGAGCTGAATAAAGACACTCCATTTTTCGCGACCTCCGATGCTCCTTTGGTTTTGATTAAAGCTGGAGCGATTGACAGCATTAACACCCGTATGATGCAGGTGAGGTGGAAATCGTATCACTTCTGGAGACAAATACCATATGAGGAACAGCAGGACTTAATTCCATGTGGCCGCTGCTTTGCAAAGTTCATTTTGAATAATGCAGCTGAAAGTGTCACTGCGTGACATGTTCTGTTGGTCACGTGTATAAACAATGGCTGTTTACAATGTTACATTTCTCGGTCACATTTCTCACCAAAGAAAAGTTATTTTGACATGTTTTTGGTCAAGTCATTATCGCTATTAGGGCGTAGAAAGTGTCATTATCATCCCATCTTGTTGATGAGGTGGATGTTTGTAAACATTCGTGGTGATGTGTACGATTTTCAACATTTCTCACCTCGAAACCAAAAGAAATTAAATTAAATAAATCTTTTATCTGTTATTTGGGTGAGAAATGTTCATAAATAACAACGCGGTTTGTATAGTATATGAAAACGATTGAAAAAGAAAGATAACAACTAAGTCATACAATTCCATGATATTTTATTTTAAAATAAGCTATTGGCTTTCACGAAGGTGTCTCGGAACTAGTGAGAAATGATCTAGCGACCAGCGAGAACTGTTTTACGCGTTGTTGTCACGCAATTCTTTAAATCGTAAATAACGTTCAGTAGTAGCTGGATAATCATTACACTTTCTTTATCGGATAAAAGTAGTCCTTGAAGTTGAGTTAAAAACTGTAACAGTTATTGAAATATAATAGATAGCATGGAATGCTGTAATCGGGAACTAATATTTTGTTCTATGACCTTTAGAGTCCAGTACAGCTTCAATTCGGTGAATCATACTTGATATGAGTTTATCTATATAGTCAATAGAAATATTATTAAATGCTCTTAAAACTCTCCTGGTAAATTGGTCAAATGACTCTTTAGTAATATTCTGTTCTACAGCCTCCTCCTCTAAATAACGTTTGACAAAGTTAAATAAATTTTCTATGCAATGAATATCCGCACAGCGGGGAGGCAGTTCAAGTAATTCGGCCTCAATATCCTCAAGAGCCTTTTTCGCAGGCTTGCTTCGTTGACTAGGATCATTGTCCATCATGAATAGTCTCCTTCCACTCCGTTTAGGTCCTGCGCGGCCAAAGGTTATATTGAAATTTGTCCTTATGAACTCAGCGAAAAAATTACCATTCATTTTCTCGTAAGGAACGTTTAGTATTACACCTTTACTGTACGCGATCGCAACGAGAACATGCAAACGTCTGCCACCAGCCAAGTCCTTTGATCCTTTTGAGGTTAATTTCAGTCCTTCTCCCTTCTGCCGCCATACTCGGGATCTATTTACGCTTGCACCGCTCTGCGGGTTATATTTATGGACAAAACTGACAGCATCTAAATAGAAGGCTACTTCATTCGTCCAAAAGTTAGGATTTTCCGCTACAATACGTTTCATTTTTCGGGTGAATCGAACACGTAACTTGCGGTCGTTTTCGCTAAGAAGACCCTTTTTCCTGGCTTGAAGATACTCGTACCCGTTTTCATTGAGATAGCGCGAAAATGTTCTTCTACTAGCCATATGGAAACTGAGGCCACTCCTTTCCACGATATTTTTAACCGTCAGGTGTAAATTTGTAGTCCTCAATTCCTTTAATGTTCGGACAAGTTTGCGCACACTACGTTGACTTACTTTGCGTGGTCTTCCGCCTCTGCTAGTAGAACTTTCAGTTATTTTTTTCCTTGACGCAGGATTGTGATGGCATATTCTTGCAACAGATGACTTCGAGATACCACACTCCCTTGCTATTTCACGATATGATGCATTCCTGTAAATACGAAGAAACCACGCTAACGATCTTTGTGCATCCGTTATTTTGCGGTTGCAAACCATCTCTCCTTCCGTACAATTGTCAGTAGTTATTAAACATCCTGAGTTTCATTAATTTCACGAGAGAAAACGGTATAGAGAATCAGACAACATGCAAATTTTTTATCATTATACTTACGTCACAGTTACAAAACGAACGATCGAACGTTAACCGCCGCGTCTTAGCACGTGCGGTACTACAATACTGTCTTAGACAATGGTTAACACAAGTTAAGTACTTATGCAGTTATATACCAAACAATAAGACACATTGAATAATGTTTCTTAAAGTTTAAAAACAATTCCTTATAAAACAGGTTTTCCGACAACCCTGGACAATACTATTGGGACACTAGCGCAATAGCGACTGTAAAATTACACATGCCCCTCCCCCCTCCCCACCGGTGCAATGTTGACATCACGCATGCGGAATCATTTTCAACTCAATCAACATTGGTTGGGGGAGGGGGGGGGGGGGGGGACTGAAATTGTCTGTAATAACAACATTCCCAAGCTTTCTCTGGATATTATAATATTACTATATTAGCGAAATGTATTTGTGCACGCAGTTTCAGCAAGTGTCCCAAGAAGTATTGGCCAGGGTTGTAGCTTTCTTAGCTTTCGCTACTTATGGATATTAATTAAGAATTATTTTTTGAAAAGACAGCGTTGATTAAAAAAATAAATAAAATACAAGTGTTTTTAAAGTGCATCTGTCATGAAAAACCGACCCCCTACATATACTGTAAAGGTAAAAAGGTAAAGCCGTTTGGGGCCAAACTGCATGGCCACACTATAAACAGTGCTTTATATCCCAGTTTCCGTAGCATGAAGCAAACTAGGAGTATTGCAACTCCACCTGAGTGGGATGCTAGTCCAATGCAGGGCTACATACCCCCAAGCATTTTGTTAGGTTGCCCTAACAGTTCGCTGCTTCAGTAATTTCCATAATGGTGGGATGGTTAAGATTTCACGATGGTTAAGATTTTCATGTGATGCTAGTGCTGGGATGGTTGAAATTCAGTGAAAATTTCTGTATGAAGAGTGGTTGAAAATCAGTGAAAATTTCTGTGATGCCAGAGTGGTCAAAATTCAGTGAAAATTTCCATGACGACGGAGTGGTTGAGCAATTGTCGAAATTTAATGAAAATTCCGGTGATCATGGTGTTACATGTACATTCGTAATGCGTCAAGTTTTTTCTTTATTTATGTTTTGTTAAGATTATTATATTACAGATTATTTACTTTTACTGTAAGTAGTATTTTTATTAAAAGTGAAATGTAACTTTGTTACTTTGAATTTATGAATAAAGTGTGAAATTATATTCAACAAATAAATAAAAAAATAAAAAACAGCTACAAGTCAGAGTACAGAGAACCCTACATCGGTCGAGGCTGCATCACCGAGCCAAGCGAGCAGTTACAGTCAACACGCATCACACATCAACGCTCAGAGAACAAAGGTTGCAATTTTCACCTACGCATTCCTTTAATCAATTCGAATATTCATATATTATTGGAATGATCTGAAGATAAGATCATAAGAATCTATTTTCAATTAATCATATTGATCCTTCAAGTGTTAGTTTGTACATTGTAAGGATGGCAGAAGACGTTCTCATAAAGATCAAGCAAGTAAATGAGTGCAATGCACTTGCTTTCGTGGAAAGAGAAACTTTACCTAAACACTTCAAGAGATCAGACCACATATTGTTCGTGAAGTGGGAGAACTGCTTCCGCACAATTTTAAATTCTTTAGAATGGAAATTCCTGTAAGCTGCATTATCTCTTGAAAAGTGTGTAGAAGAAGAAGAAGGTGGTACAGTGTACAACGTTTAATTTTCAATTCAGGTGCACAGCGTGGAGGAAAACTATGTCAGGGAAATTTCAACACAAAGTTCGAGCAGCAAGAAATCCGACTTGTTCATCCCTCCATCGGTGGTGAAAGATGGCCATGATGCCTTTGAAAAGACGTGCAAACAAGTTGAGCACAATGTCAAAACTTTTGAGGATGAAATTCAAATGGCACAAGCTTGCAATTGCTGGAAGACGCTCCCTTGGCTAAAGGAGGCCTGATTGCAGGTTACTCCCTATAGTCACCTTTGTGTTACGCGAGAAATCTCCGAGACCCCCAAACCAGCATTGAAGAGATCAATGATTTTGTCCCTTACATTATAAGGTAAAGGCTTGCCAGGCTCGTAAAATCCACCAAGCAAATTTCTTGCCATTCTGACTTTGATGCCACCAACTTTAATAGATTGCAACGCGGCGCAAAGTGACTAGTCCAAACACTCGATCACCAATTGCTCGTTGGTTCCCGTGCAAAAAAAGTCGGTTATCAGTCGCTCATCAGCTTCCGCGAAGAAGAAAAAAAAAGTGTAATATCATATACGAAGGGCGTGGTGAAAAAGGGCATTATGACAATTATTTGTCCTCTGGTCCCCACTCCAATGCATTACTACAATGGGGTGGGAACCAGAGGGGAAGAGAAGGCCAGGACGACCAAAAACAACATGGAGAGGAATGGTTGAGGACGAAAGACGAACAGCTGGGTGTGAGTCATGGGTGACTGTTAGAGCTCTAGCAGCAAATCAAAGTGGATGGAAGGAGAACACCCAAGTCTTATGTGCCTTATGGTATGAAGAGAAATAAGCGTAAAGGGAGACATGTTTCACGGTTTGGCGCATGTGCCGGCTTATCAACTCTATCCGTTTACAAAATCCCACTCACATGTACTTCTCGATACTTCAGTAATCACATACTAAAAAAAAAATTTCAACAGATTACACCAAGAATGTTGACATTGAAAACCATTCTTCTGGTATTCAAATGTTGACATTCTCGGTGTAATCCGTTGTCATTCGTCGTTTTGCTTGGACTTATTATAGCATGTGGTTACTGTAGTATCGAGAAAAACATGTGAGTGAGGTTTTTTAAACAAATAAAGTTGATAAGCCAACACATGTGCTGAACCGTGAAACACTCCCTTTAAAGTTCCACCATAAAGTTCCGAAAGTAATGACCCTCCTAAAGTAGCGAGCGCCCGGAAGTAATGTAAAAAATAAGTGGTTGGCAATAAATCCAGAAAGTAGCGAGCCCTTGAAAGTAGCGAGACCAAGGATTTTTAATAATGTTATACATAGTGATACCATATACATACATGTATATATATATTTTCCAATCAATAGTCAAATGTATAAGTCATATCTTTGTGCAGTGTCAGAACTTGATCATGAAGTTATTAACAGGAACGTTTCTTCAAATTAAAAAAAAGGTTGAAAACTTCATCGCACAGAGATATACGTCATGGAGTAGAAACAGTTTACGTTATCTGACAAGCTTTCCTCCTCTGAGTCTGAATCAGAGAATAGTTAAATTTCCTCTACATCGGCTGATTCACCCATGTCTTTTATTTTGGGTTCCCCAAAAGTAGCGAGCCGTAAAGGCTGCTTATTCCCAGAGCTTTATGGTATTAAGCAAGTATAGTCAGTCTGACACTGCAGAATGCTATCAGCTATCAATAATTATTATTAGGATTTTGCTAACCTCAAGTTAGGAGCTACAATGCTATGCAGAAATACTTGAGACACTCTCATGATTTCGCGCCTTTTAAAACATTATTGATTTTCTATGTTTGACATCCCCTTCCCCCCTATCAATGTTGTTTTCATGTCAAATTTACGTTCCAATTTTTCGGTTACAACATTGTAATGGGGGGAGGGGGGGGGGTCCAAAAAAATAACTTAACACCTCAAGGGGGAAAAAATTAGAAAAGCAAAGAAGATCGTTTTTTACGAGGAGTGTCTCAACCATTTTGCATAGCATTGTAGATCAAAGTAAGAATTTATTCAATACCTTTTGTTTTGTTACATTTCTCAGATAGAATTACATTCGATTAGAGTAAATTTTGATTTTTATGTACTGTACATTTCTGTTAGATCGTACTAAGTTTCGTTCAGCATTTGTTTACAAAAATATTGTCGATTTTGCTTTCTAGTTCCAACCACATCATTCTACATCTTAAAGACACATCGTTCAAATTTAATGACAAATAAAGCTATCATCTAGACATTGTATCAAATAAACATTATTGAACATTTCTGTGATGCTGGAGTGGTCGAAATTCAGTGAAAATTTCTACGATTTCTTGATATCAGTGATTTTTCATTTTCATGGCTCTCAGGTCAGCACTCTGACAGATGCACTTAAAATGTGTTGAATTGCAAAACTTTTAATGAAACATGGCATTTTGGAATTTCAAATAAAGAGGAGTATGTACCATGAGGTACCCAATTTTTTGGAAAACATTTTTTAACAAAAATTTCAGTTCCATTTTCTTTCCCTCTTGGAATTTTAGTGTTATAGCATAGCAGAATTTTAGTGTTACAGCATAGCAGTTTTCAACTGGGTGTCGTAAAACCAAAACAAAACCAATCACAACAAAATAATGTAAGCAACAAAATGAACCAATAAGAACTTGAAGCAAAGACACGTAACAAGCGCCAAGCACGGTAAAACAGGTGACCAATTTTAGTTTTGCACCCGATTGGTTGAATGAGTACATGTAGGTTGGATGGATGGAAACTTTATTTATCCAGGGTTGCCCATTCAGGCCGGTATTCATAGGGGCCCTGCATAGCTGGCACAAGTTTTTTAAGCCAGTCATAGAGCATAAAAGCAAAACCAAAGCAATAGCCCACTTCGAAAAAGAGTGATAGCCTGGGATCGAGAGTGGCCGCGCAAACGTTTGTGGGATTGTTTGGGTCTAAATGCACGCGCAAATGAATTTTATTGCGCGACCAGGGTAGGAAAAAACCGTAAGCAAGTAGTTAAAATGCACAACAATATTATACTACAGCTGTTTATAAAGAAAGGAAATACTATATTTCGGGCATCTGTAGTCTTTCCGTATTAGGTTTTTCCTTCAAGAATGTTATTGTAGATTTCAGGGAAAATAACACTGCAATCAACTAAAAAAGATATGCTATTTCACGCTAAAAAATCATCTATAAATTTGTCATCTGCGCGTGCAGTTTGCCTTCGTGTCCCCCCAAAACGATCCCACAAACCCTCGGGCGGCTTCGGGCGGCCACTCAGCCCACTCTCGATCCCAGGCTGTCACTCTTTTCGAAGTGGGCTATTGCGGATTACTTTTGACACTCAATTGAAAACCGCTCTAGGTAGCGAGGTGTTACACTATTCAGAAATTTGATCAGGAATGTCTGGAGAGATGGTAACAGTGTATTTACCTGGTTAATCATGGTCTGAATGGTTTGGATGTCCATCTAGGCTTGTCCACTATCCATGTCCACTGTCCATCCAGACTTGTCCACTGAAAAATTCAAAATAGTAGGAAAATTTTCATTGATATGCTGCCACCTCATATGGCACATGCAGAGATAGTACTTGATATTAGGCGAAAATAATTTCCAGCATGCGAAGAAGTGCAGCATGAATAGAAGTTTTGTTTAACACATTGACGCCCATACCGGCCATAACCGACCAAGAGGAGACCACGAACTTCTACCACTTGTGACGTCATCACTTTTTACGCCAGAGGATGTCTTTGATAATCAACGGATAGAGTTGGAAAATGTCTAACAAACCATGCCTAAACGAGCACAGAGCAGAGATACACACAAAACAACTTGGATTTTTTCCTCCAAAATCACCAAAAAATGCGACCTTCACTACCATTGACACTCTTTGTCAAAAATTCCCTTTTCCCAACGTTTAATTTAAAACTTTTTCAACGTGAACAAAGGCGACTGAAAGGCCAACAAAACCACAAAATAAAAGGAGAGCAAGAACGGCAAAAAAAAATAAAAGGAAAAGAAAAGCCTAAAGTCAGGTGAGTTTTTCAAACCCAAAAACAAATGTCCAAATTTTGATTTCTGCACATGCCCAAGGAAAATATTGAATTCGTTGCTTCTACGTAGAAGAGGATGTTAGTTGCCGTGTTTTAAACTAAGTTTTAGACAGTTAATCAGTGTTCTCCCCAGGATTTTGGGAAGGCCAGGGGGCAGGATTTTCCCACGACACTGTTGTGGTACAAGCACCATAGGCGTGAGCTCCTAGGGGGTCTGGGGGCATGCTTCCCCGGAAATTTTTTGTTGATTTTACCCTCTAAAATGCTATTTCCTGCATTCCTGAGACTCACAGTCAAGACATAAAATGTAGATTTACCTTAATTCTCAAACAGAAAACCAATAATTTTTTTTAAACATATTTAACAGTTATTCTTCGAGGACGCGCCGGATATGAGCTGATATATATAACCAACGAGGCGCTTCGCCGAGTTGGTTATAATCAGCTCATATCCGGCAAGTCCGAGAAGAATAACTGTTTTAGTAAATTTTCAAACACTCAAATAACCGAAAGATGCAAAACAAAATTTATTTCCGCTCCAAGAAAAATACATGCCTACAAATGTGCAACAAATGCAACTGAACGAGCACTGAAGGAAGCCTGAAACAACTTTGTTTACGGGAAGTCCCGAACTGAAACCAATACAAATCTGTACACATTTAAACTGAATGAAAACCTGTTTACACTACAATTTTAAGCTTAACCTATTCTGTATTGTTACCTTGTATTTCGAAGAGGCTTGTCAATTCCAGCTGGAGTAAGCTTTCAAAATCAGCACAATAAATATCGGGAACGAGAAAGCATAAATATCGCAGTCGATCGTCAAGCGTTGGTGATGGTACAATCGAGGACGACTTCACAGTGAAATTATCTTCGAACATCACTCTTTTTCTCTCCATCCATGTAGATATTGACGCTTTCCTTTGCTTTTTACTTCAGTGAACGTGATTTTAACTGGCTCGGTTTCGCTGGTTTCAACACAATTAATTCTGTAGTCGATCGTGCACGATTTGCTCTTCGTAAACAACCCGTTCAGCCGTTCATTCAACTTGTAAAATGAATATAATGTCCAGTTCCACAATTATTTCTGATCTTCCCATTTTAAGCTAAGCCATTTGCACAATTTTCCAGAATATACGAAACTTTAGAAGACACAGAGCGAAGATTAAAATTCTGTTTTGCTCTCTTTTCATTCACTGAACTGGCAGACCGCGCCAGCAGTTTTTGCCGCCGTTTTCATACAAGCCATGCTTCATTTAGATTGAACTGAAAAATCACTCAGTCGATTTATACATTTTTAAAAAGTAATACCGAAGTTTAACATAAAGCTAGTGACGTTTTTAATCAAACAATTAATCCATTCGCCCTTGTTGGATATACAAGTACAAGAAATTCATCATTTTTCCATATTTGGTCAACTTAAGGATAATGGCTCAGATCCATAGAGGAGGGAACCAATCAGAAAGCTAGAAAATCATTATTCAGAGGTACAAATTTACTAAATGTATATATTATTAGTTTTGTCTTTGTTTGCTTCAATCATTATCTTTCACAATTCTTCTATAAAAGTGATATTAAAAAGTGTCTCTTTTTTTTTTTTAATCAGGTAATCATCAAACTGAACTGCCTCAGTACATGATCAAATCTTTCTTTCTTTCTTTATTCTTTCTTTCCTTCCTTCTGGTAAACGTATACCGGTATGCCTTAGTGAAATAACATGTGACAAAGAGTAAACAAACATGGCGTTGAGAACGTGTCGCGTACGTCAAGCTGGCTTATTTTGATACATTTTCCTTGAAATGACGGCATTACTTTGAGAAATGAACGCAAAGAAAGTTTCAGCACTGATGTAGACTACTTCAAAGTGGAAATTTTATGTCAAGAAAACAATCTATGGAACGTACAAGCCCTGTTGAACACAAAGTGTTCGTTGGCCGATCTTTTTAAGCCAGGCGGCAAGCATTTTTCAGCAATTCAAGCGGGGCGGGCCACATAGCCTTAAATACCTAGGGAGAACTCTGAGTTTGACATTAAACTGTTGAGATAATGGCCAGAAATAGGCATCTGGGTTGTTAGATTGCCGCTTTTTGGGAAAAGCCCGGGTGTCAATGGGTTAATTACAATTTAGTGAATTACCATGAAATTTCATGAAATTTCACTTGTAATATATTCCCACCAGGTAAATCCGCACACAAAGCCAAATGGACCTAGATGCGTAAGATGGGAGAATCGGCCCAAGGCTTTGCGAGCGGGTAAACCTGGAGAGAATATGTTCCATTACTACGGGGAGGAGGGTGGGGCGTAATATTGTCTTGCAAGGGTCCAGACCTAAACTTTACTGAGCTAGGCTGAATTACGAAGCGGGCCGCTTTATATACAGGGAGGAGGTCTATGGTTATACCGCGCATTCTCCCGGGACACGCTGGGAATGTAAAGTAGTGTATGATTGTTCATTTATGCTTTTTGTGCATATTTCCGTGGTGAGAATAGCTCAAAATTTCAATACCTCAAATTTTCGATCTACCCTTGCAAATTTTCATCGAATTTTAGCTTGAAAGGGCACTATGGTTCGCTCGAAATTTCGTCCAAAATTTGCGGACACAAAGAAAGAATTTTGTCGAAATTTGCTCTCATTACTTTTGCACAGTACTATAGAAGTCCCCATCGCCGATGGGAGGACAGGGAGGGCCAAAAAGGAGTCTAAACCGAAACACTCAGGGGGCATTCATGAATGCATACTGTAAATTTTATCATTGCATAATCCTCCTGTGGTGACTCACAACAGAGAACCACCACGTAGCTGGCAATAATATGCCTCAGCCAAACAACACAACATTTAAAGGTCAAAATAATTAAGACCTAAGGGAACACAGCAGTCAGCTCAAACTGTCTGAAATGATCCCATGTCATGTTAGCCACCTCCTCAGATCACCTCAACAACCCATGATGAGCAAGCTGCGATGTGCCTTAAAAGGGCTCAGTATTACCTAAATGACCATCATGCATTGGCACTGCTTTACGGTTGGACGTTTAACAAAAACCGTGACAATAGAGTATATATTTCCTGAAAGCTTAAGAATTGCAGATTATATAGATGTATTCATTTGAAACAAGGAAATAAACTTTTTTTTCGAATAAAACGATTGATTCCCAAAAGTATATTGGTTCATAACTTGAGTTTGTTTCCAAACGGAAATATAATCCATCTGAAGATAACAAAAAGTGAAATTGTTAGCCAGTCCACCTAGGATTACCTCATGGGCGAGGCTCCATGTTTGAATTCATGACATGTAAACAACCATATGCTATCAACACATGTTTCTAACTTTACGTACAAAATTATATATTAGATAAAACCCTAGTGTGTGACCATTCAAATGAAAGCTTATGAGCAGTACTTTCATGTTTTTCCATATCTTGCAAAATGAAATTTGAGAATTTTTTCAACTTGAGCTTTGACACTCTCCAGTTATGTAGTGTCAGCAAATAACAATGTCCTTTACCTGGTTAATTTGGCTTGGCTTTTATTTGTCCAATAATATTGTTTCTCCATCCGGTGTGTCTCATTTTTCTGTGCTGAGTCACCAACAGTATGTCATTGTTTCCTATCTAGTACTGAATAAAGAAAAGTTGGAAATCCACAATAAGTATGGAATACATAATACATAAATGTTACTTGATACTAGTGATTGCTACACAAGAATGGATCATGTTGTGGGCAGCAAGCTAGAGTGAATTCCAAATATTATACTTTATAGATCACTTTCACCAAAATAACAAGATCATTTTGCATGCAACAAAAACATCAACAAACTCAGAGATTGTAGAGTAGGTGGAAATAAATAAATTATATTCCCCAAGTTTTGATTTGGTACAGTAGTGTTCATTACAACGAAGTTATTGGGAAAACAACATTCGGAAAATTACAGAACTTAGAATGGGTCCACCATTGGTGTACCATTTTGCAGGGTGGTAAAGGGGTTATGCATGACGCGTGATTTGAGCAAAAAAAAGCTTGTGACACATGAAAAGAGCTCAAATCTAGCCGTGATCCGTGAATTGATAGCCTAATGTGATGCGTGATCTTCTTATTTTGAGGAGCGTGATTCGTGAATGACGTGTAAACATTCGGGAAACCGAGAATCGAATAGTCATGAACAGTGGCTCATTTATAATAATTATTATTGTAAACGTTACATTCTGGTGATCGGCTCCTGTTACTTGTCAACAGTATCATTGATTAATCATTTTACAATAAAACATGCCACAAATAGCTAATGGTAAACTCAATAACTCTGCACGTGTCTCAGAACTCGCTGAAATGTTTAGTGAATGGTACGACCATCGGCACGGCAATGGCAGCGAACAGCAAAGACTCTGTGAACAATGTTAAAACGGTTTGAGTTTTTTTTTTTTTTTTAACAACGGAATCTGGACAAAATTCTGGCCAGCCGATTCACAAAGAGAAAATTCAATGTCCCATCTCAGCAGAGCACCACAAACAACTACACAATTTTAAATGCCACCTACATGATTTTACTGGCCTCGCAGACATAGTGCTTAGCAAAGGTTTGGGCAAAAGCCTTGAAATTACACTACTAAGAAATTTCAGACCAAATGCCAAGTAATTTGCGATGATCGTTTCTGTGATGTCATATGAAAATATGTGATTCGTGAAATGCCATCAAATACACACGTGATTCGTGATTTGAGTAAAATAGGCTCGTGATTCGTGATTGGGACCCCCCCTTTACCACCCTGATTTTGGTACACCAATATGGCGGCCAAAAATGTCTGCGAGAAGAAAAAAGATTTTGCTACCAAAGTCATGAGTTTTCACTTCTGAATGCTTTAGTTATCATTTTTACTTAGAACAGCTTTGTAGGATCAATAGTTTTGAATTTAGAATTTTGATGACGTCACGTGAAAACAATCTATTTATTCAATAAAATTAAGTATCAATTTTCAGTTTGTATCTGAATACAAAACCCAATTTTAGCCTGGTTTCCATATAATCACAATGATCGCAGTGATCGCAGAAAAAAGTCTTCTGCGATCCTTGTGATCATATGGAAACCATAAAATGTTGCGAGCCTTGCAATCCTTGCGACCATGATGATAGCGAGCGTGAAGCACGAGAGAGCGGAAATCGAGAGCGAGCAGGAAAGGGCCAAGCAGAAGTGAGGCAAGAACAAGCGAAAGAAGAGGGACTGCCGGCTTTCCTCTTTCCAACGTGTGCTAGATAACTCCGCCCACCAAGCCGTAAGCAATAATTATTGAAAATTAACTTTTTAATAACAAACTCTGCCCTTTAGGTCAAGTACGGCCAAAAATAAACCGGCCCGGGTGCAAAGAAAGGATTCTTGTTACACATGCGGCTCATGAGTTTTTGCAAGGTAAATTAAACAAAAAAATAATAATCTGTTGTCGCCAATGTCTGAAAGTCTAAAGACTGTCTTTATCCTCGTAAGCAACCTCAAGCCAAAATTGTTCGACAATGCTCTTCTGGTGAACAACGATCAGATGCGGAATAGCCTATGTTCCAACTCTAATGCGGAATCTCTTGAATCTTTTGCGTTAAAAAAACTCTTGATCTTCTGCTCTTCCTTTAAAACTACTTTGTTCAAATGAAGAGATAAACATTCTGCATTATCGCCACAAAGTTGCCGCTATTGATGTCTCGTGCTGTGAAATCTAAGCCGCTGTAGTGACAACAAGCTGACAGCGTCTATTGTCTAATTAACCAATCAGAATTTTCCGTTGTCTGAACAACGGGAAATTCTAGCAGGCGTCGGAAAGAGGAAAGCCGGCAGTCCCGCTTCTTTCGCTCATTCGTGCCTCACTTCCGCTCGGCCCATTTGCGCTCGATTTCTGCTCTCTCGCACTCGCTATCGGAAAGAAAGAGGGACTGCTTGCAGTCTATAATGGAGCCTGAGGTCTAGATTTTCAAACTTTTCAAGAGGAGGATGTCACAGCATGATCCACTTACATGTTTGCTCTCCATTTGCAGTTGACTGCATTTTTCAGGACTGTACCGCCAACTGTATTTTTCACTTTTTCCATATCCAGTGCTGCAAAGATTGCTTCCATGACCAACAACTGGGGAGACTTGCAAACCAAACCCACCTGGAAAGAAAACATATCACATCTTGTAAGAGGAAAGATATAGCTGTTATTGAAATAATGTTGGGGAAATACATGTATTGGTCAAGTTCTTTTTTTGCAAGTTTAAAACTTTGCTGATAAAGTTTCATTAAACCAGTTCCCAGCAAAGGCTTTGTTAGCAAGAAACTGAATAGTTTCTTCCAAGGGGACACTTGTGAATAATGCAGACACATCATACGATACAAAGATATCATTCTCATTGACTTGAAGCTGTTGGATTTCTTAAGCAAACTCAAAGATGTCGGAGATTGTATGTTTGTTAGTTGAAAAGGGCTTCAATTTCTCATCTAGCCATTTTGCTAGGGCATAGTTGTAAGTGCCTGTCGCAGACAGGATTGGTTGCATGGCCAGATGCTTTTTATGTGTCTTAGGCAGTCCATAGAGATGGGTAAATAAATTAAAATTAGATTAAAATATTGTTTGCTTCATATCCCCAGCTGGTTATTTCTTTAACAATCCTTCAGCTGAGGGCATCATTGTCCAACACACCTTATTTGTATGAAGAGTTTTATTTACAAAATACTTGAATTGACAAATATAATAATTACAGTCAACTCGCTCTAAGGTGCACACCATCGGAACCAGCACCAGCTGTCCATCGCGTCCAGAAAGTCGAGTTAACCCGACATCAGTAAATCTGAGATAGTGAGGGTGTGAAGAATTCTTGTTCAAGTTTTCTTGATCACATCGCTTGTTCATTTTGACCCAGGGGGAAGGGGGAGGAATCTGTTTGCATGGACTTTTACAGTTTATTACTTTTTTAATATTGATTGAAGCAAAAGCCATTAAATCTTCAACTTTTTAAATACCTTAAAATTTATCTGGCAACAATTCCATGTGACAATTTATTTGGAATTTCCGTTAGGGGGGGGGGGGGGGGGAGACCTTCTTAACTACCACTCTATTGCTGAGGAAGACTTCAAACTATCATATCTTTGGATCTCTGACTTCTACATAATTTATAAGCTGTTTGGCCATGTTTGTTCAATTGAAGGTCCCATCAAAATTTTCAAGTCATAACCATATTTGGCAAGTCACGTAACCAGGACATTAGAAACATTATTTGACATCAGAAACAATGCCAATGTTAATGAACATTCCAATGCATAAAGCGACGTATGCATTTCTTGACATTCATGCACTAGATTTGTTGTTTTAAGCGTAAACAGTAATCCCATACGAATGTAGCCTACGTCTAGAGCCGAGTAAATGAAGCGCGAGTTGGAGGGGCGGGCAGGCATGAGAGGCGAGAAGTTCTTTCGCACCTTCCTCATGCGTCTTTTCTCTCACGCGTGCGCCCCTAAAAACTTGCACTCTTCTCCACTCAGTGCCTGCTACGCAAATTCTAATTATACGAATGTCGACAAAGGAGGATACATGTAGGTTGCCTCTGATCTTCCAAAAAAATCGAAACTTCATCACTTTTCCTTTGAGTTTTAGGGATTTCTCATTCTCATGTGTGGTTTGGGACTGGCACTAGTTATGCACGTGCAATGTGCATTTTTTTAATGTGGCTACATGAAATTTAGGCTAACTTAAAATCGAGCCAATGCGGCCTTTGTGCCTCTCTAGGGGTGTAGAAGATGAGTCTAGAGTCAATGGTGGTCAGCGGCTCTCTCCAGTGGCCACGCGCATAGATTCGCATATACGGGGCTTTCAGGGGCTTCACATGTTTTGCCTCCAGGTTCGTGTGGAAGTGCAGCTTGCGTTTAGCTTCGTCGCACTTGCCGTGTGCTTTGCTGCTCCCACTCCTCCCTCCCTTCTTTGGCTTGGCAAGTAGTTGGTTCTGGTAAGTATATGGGTTGGTAAGTATCTCCACTGATTCTATATCAGTGTGACAGTGCCTGGTGGTTGTCGCTCTCAGGGTTGCCATGGATACCTGCACGCTCGGCGCGAATCATGCCTGGCTCCACCATATCAAGGCACCTTCCCCAAGCTCATCTGTTGGTGATGAGTTTAACACTACAATGTGGGTGTTCATACTCATATATCTTAACAGGTTAGCAGGTCACAACGCGCAAAATTTTTGAGCCACAAAATAATGTCTGTACACGTAGCAACAAGTCTGAATCTATAGTTAAGGAGGACCCCCCTTAAATGGAAATATTAACTTTCTTGCAATAACTTAATATACATTTTAGATCATTTTTAGCATTCTTGATTGACTTACTCGACTATTGTTGTGTTGTATTATTTGTTGTTTGCCTGCTCCTCAGACCGATTTAAAGCGATTTCGGAGAGTTATTGCAGTTATTTGGGTTTCTACTGCTAAGAGAAAGACAAGGCCAAACAGTGATTTCCCAAACTTGTGCCTGCCGCTCAAAGCAAAAAATTCCACTGAAAATAACCCTGCTGTAACAATTCCTCCATAGAATCGAAGCAGATTATGTTGAAGTTCCCTGTCAGTTCACTTGCTACGCAACTCCATCCACAATAACTTTGCTAAGAAGCATTTTATTATTTTGTTTCGAGTCAGCTTCGCTCTGGAAATTCAGCAGATAGGTTTGCTTGTCAACAACTGGCCACTGGCTACCCCCATCAGGCTCCATCAGGCTAATTAAAGTTACCCGATACTTTAAAAATGGTGAATAGGTCCAAGACAGTTTGGGGTCTTTTGAATTTAGCAGTGGAAACACAAATAATGATAACATGCTGAAATCGCTTTAAGACGAAATCCATTAGAAAATCGAGTAATATTTATGGCCAGTGGACAAAAATCTTGTACTACGACGCCATACACTTTCACGCTTAAACTAGACATTCATGAGCCATATCTTAACGGTATTTACCAAATAATATAACTCCAGAATCCTTAAATTGCTTTCCGCCTTGAGTTTCCTCCCGTGAATGGGTAAGGTCATAAGAGGTGGCAGCCATGTTTCCCAGAAACATGGCTGCCACCTCTTATGACTCAACCCATTCACGGGAGGAAACTCAAGGCGGAAAGCAATTTAAGGATTCTGGAGTTATATTATTTGGTAAATACCGTTACGGTATGGCTCATGAATGTCTAGTTTAAGCGTGAAAGTGTATGGCGTCGTAGTACAAGATTTTTGTCTACTGGCCATAAATATTACTCGATTTTCTAGTGGATTTCGTCTTAAATCGGTCTGAGGAGCAGGCAAACAACAAAGAATACAACACAGCAAAAGAGTAAGTCATTAATATTTCATTCACAAAACATTCAAATTTATACCTTTTAAAACAAAACTGTTGTGTTCCCATACATTTGTACAAACCCTTGTAAATTGAATCTTTGTAACATAATACTGCTCATAAAATTTCATAAAATTCTCATTTCTGATTTGTTCCCCCCGCACCTATTTGCTATACGTAATAATTACGTACATGTGTTCATGTATATTGGAGCGCGATCACATGGGTGTCCAATGCTGTAATTGGACACCTATGCCATTCATGCGTCAATTATGCACTTTTAAATGGGTACTTTCTTGCAGTCTTGCTCCGTATTGTTTGTAAAACTGAATGAATAAATCACTGAAATGTTATAGAAAATTTCATTGCCTGACAAGG
Organism: Desmophyllum pertusum; assembly: GCA_029204205.1. Classification (NCBI taxonomy): domain Eukaryota; kingdom Metazoa; phylum Cnidaria; class Anthozoa; order Scleractinia; family Caryophylliidae; genus Desmophyllum; species Desmophyllum pertusum. The sequence goes on along the minus strand of MU826395.1, from coordinate 42,327 downwards.
GAATTCCACGTTAAATTTCCCGCGAAAAACCGATATCGCACGAATCGTGAAGCGATGAATGCGATATCGGTTTTTCAAGTGAAATTTAACATGGAATTCACAAGTCAGGCAATTAATTTTTCTAGAATCGCATAGCTTTTTAGTTTCCGGATTCATTAATGTTTCCGGATTCATCACATTTGGGGTATTCGGATTCGTCGGCGTTTACACTGGAGGGTTATTCGGATTCTCAACTGTTTATACACATCGATGAATCCAGGGAAATTCATAACATCTCAGGTGGATAAATATCCGGATTCATTCCGGATTCATTCCGGATTTATTTGAATAACCGTTTACACTACAAAACATTCCGGATTTAAAAGTATTCGGATACAAAGTATTCACTTTGATTTCTGGATTCATAATCAGACTCCGCACACGCGACCAAACCGGGACAGCTGTATACAGGATTCGTCCACCTGCGTGTAAACTGCAAAACGAATCCGGTGCCAAAATGTCCCGGATTCGTCACAAATCCGGAAAAATCTCCTCTAGTGTAAACGTATCAAGGTAAGATTCTGTCACAAACTTTATATTTTATATATCGATCCTCGTAGTAGAGCTTTTTCCATTTTAATTGGGGAAACGCTATTTGTAGACCTTTACGGGTTTTGTCAGTAATTATAAGAACTCCAGCAAGTAGAAAAAACTATATTTAAGCTTACTGAATCATGAACACTTTTACTTTGGCCGCAGCACACTGAAATGAATCAAAAGAAAACCCGGGAAGAAAAGCTTTGGAAAAGATGTCAAGCAAATTGCTCTAAGTAAAGCTTTATAAGAATTACATGTACCTTGAAAGAACTTAAGCTTATTAGCGTTCAATATTCTACGTTTTAAATTTTAATGGCTTAGTCCAACCCTGGTTTGAGAGAAGGTTTTTACACCTCGTTGACTTGTTTTCGTTTCGAATGCGAATTATTTTGTACTCAGTGCTGCGTAAACACTTATTGATCTTTGAGCGGTTGTTTTTGTAGCTTCTGTTAGCACAAGAGAACTATAACAGTCAAGCTATCAAAAGTATTAGTTAAATAATGTAAGCAACTATTCTTTTAGCCGAAAATTTGGACTATTTCACTACAAATGGAACTGAAAAAAGTTCCCTCAAATGTGCTTTTAGCGAGTTTACCGAACAATTCACCACGCGGTAATGATTATATATATTACTGTTTTCAAGTGGGTTTTCTTGAAGTAAGATAATTTTATTACGGTCAAACTATTGACAGTGTCACTTCAACAAAATAGAAAGCTGTTCTATTACCGGAAAAATTTGGTGTATTTTATTTTCTAGCGGACGTTTTGACGACATTTTTAAAAGTATTGTTTATATTTGAAAAAAATGTTGAAACTGGGCGTATATATTATTTATTTGTTTTGCAGATTTTTTTTCCCCGCAGAATCGAACTAATTTTTTGCATGCGGACTTGTTTTAAATAGCCTGCGTCGCAAACGGACTTGACCGCCGGTAATGTCCGTCTGCGAATTAGTGCACAAATCCTTGTTCTAGACCCCCAACGACGTAACGAAATACCGGAAGGGCCTTTCGAAATCCCCTTTATTCTGATTGGCTATGGTAAAAGGCGTGACAGGCCTGTTCGAAGTTCGTGACATTTGCCGTTCTCTGATTGAATTCAGTCTTCTGACCTACTTTGCCCTTCAAGAGTGTTTCTAACGGGCAAGATATGTTGTATTATGAGGAGGATTTTGAAGTAGAATAGCTATAGAGCCATCGACTGTGTTCACTCTAGCAAATTTTAAGAGGTCACGTTTGGTCTCTTGTCGGGAAAACAGATATTTACAACGCGTTAGTTTAGACAACAAACACTCCGCAAACCGAACAAGGTAGTTCCAATTTAAAACCTGCTGAATAGTTTCTGGGTCTTCCAAGTCCGTGATAGCATACAATCGCCAGTATACGGCCCCAGTATACCCATATTGTTGAAATATTTAAACTTGGTCCTCCATCAGCGATCGTAAAGGTGAAATCACAACAATAATACTCGATCATATATCAGCGACTGCGACAATCCGGAGACACTGAAAGATCAACGACTTTCCAAAACCTGTGGGTAAATTGATAAACACGTTTTTACCCTGGAAGAAAGATTTGATCGCTTCTCGTTGTTCTGGGAGTAGCTCCGTTAATTCAAACTGAGCTTTCTCTAACCGCTTCGAAAGCTGCACTCCATTATATCTTCAGTGATTTTTTTAATACTGTACTATTTTTAGGCTCGCTTTCCGCTAGCTTCCGGTCCTAGCTCGCATGAGATTCCTTAGCCAATCACAACCCAATCATAGCTAATTGAACAATAGCTTTATGTAAAGGCCAATCACAGACAAGTACTCAGATCCTGGTACGTCGTTGGGGGTCTAGAACAAGGATTTGTGCACTAATTCGCAGACGGACATTACCGGAGGTCAAGTCCGTCTGCGACGCAGGCTAGTTTTAAAACGAAGCCAAAAAACTAGATCGGCGTCCTCTGTTTTGCTTTGTTCAAAAACAGAAACAATAAAACCGATTAGTTCTTTGTTTCGTGAAACAAAGAATGAAATCAACGAAGCGGCACATACTCTAGTGCGACATGAATCCGTAAAGTTCGCATCTAAGTTAACGTTGAACACTGTGGCGCAGTGTGTAGTGCTGGGCGTTGCGTAATCGAGTCAGAGGTGACTGTGAGTTCGAGTTCGAGTCGTGCGTTTGATTTTTATTTGATTTTTGTTTTTGTCTCTGTTTTTTTTATTTTTACTCGCTTTCTTTTGCTTTGTCCGATATTTTGAATTTTCCACGGTAAAATCATTTTGCGATAGCTGGCCTGCGTGTGCAGACGTCTAGTCTTTTAAGGAATTTACGCAAGACGTCTGCACACAGGCTACGATTAGACTGTCCCCTATTTTCCCGTGTTGTTGTCGAGTTCGCTGGGCCGCCATCTTGGTTTCTCATGGCGAGCGAAGGCTGGGAAGAGAACAAAATGCCTGTGGGGACGGTTGTTGGGGGCAAAGAGCGTTTGGTTCATATTTCCAGCCAGATGAGCGCTTAGCGGGAACGGTAGCGAGTCTAGCCTTTTAAGGAATTTATGCGAGGCAGTCATCTTGGCGAGCAAAGGCTGGGAAGAGAACAAAATGCCTGTGGGGACGGGAGTTGGGGACAAAGAGCATTCCCACCAGATAAGCGGTAGCGAGCCGCTTGTCGAACAAAACACAGTTCGCTGTGGCTATTTATAAAATGACCGGCAGCCAGCCAAGTTTTCAAACCGGCAGTTCGAGATCTTTGACAAATTCAAGGAAATCGAAGGAACTTGCCTTTTGTAAAGTTAAACAATATATTTCATCTTTCGTTTTTTTTCTGGTGGTTTATACATTTCGTCACGCATTGAACATTGCAAGTTTTTACCTTCAAATTATTTTATAAACCTATGATATGAACTGATGAAGAGCGGAATAATTTCCTCAAACGGCCGAATCAACTGTGTAGAAAACTGAATGGCCAGCGGTTGATTGCTCACATCCCTGATTCACACTTTTAGTGAAAATTACGCCAGACAACGCATGGTTAGTGCGGTGGTATGTACAGTCGGTTAGCCGGCAAACATGTACTCGAGAATCGTGGAAGGTTCGAGTCCTGACGCAAAATGGTACGAGATAAAGTTTATGTTTGGAAAACAATGGCGGCCGCGAATTCTGTAAATCTAATGTTAAACCAGCCAAAATCAGTGAAATGTTCATGCCAAAACTAGTAGACACAACTCTGACTCCACTTGCGTAAATTCAAAATATCGGACAAAGCAAAGTGGTTATCAAACCACTCAAATTTCCGCTTTGTTTTCCTGATTTACTATCAACTCTCTCACGGTTATGGAAAGAGCTATTTTGCCATAATGAAATCAACATTCGATATTCGAATGGACGCTACGGTTGAAGATTGTATTATTCAATTTAACTTTGGAAGTTTGAAAGGAATAATGCAATCCGTTTGCGATTAATGAAAGTTGCGCTGAGTATTTTGACTGTAATGTGTGCAAAGATGTGATATTACAGGGCACAAAATTAACTTTTTTTTCCAGGAGCCATTTGGCTCCTAAATATTCCAAAGTGGTCGTCAACTACAAAAAGTTAGTCGCCATTTTTTCCAACAATTTTTTTTAAATTTATTATTTTTAATTGGGGTGGAAACCTAATTATTATACAACTTACATGTACAAAAGAAACACAACTTTCCATGTGTTTTGGTTCAATTTACCTCCAAAGTTACAAACTGGTGTCCCTAAGAAAAATGCCTGGCGGTTCAGCACCAGAGACACAATCCATCGGCATACATGACGTATTCAAACGGTTTCGCACAACTCGCAATGCATTGTAGGGCGATTTGTTTACTGAGCTGAGAGAAACTTTTGTTGACGTTTTTTGGCCCATATTTCTTGTGATGAAAGCAAAACAAGACCAGAGAAATATTGTTTTTTAACTTTAATCTATTGTGTGACTTTTTTAACTGAAAACTTCAGGTAAGATGTCAGAATTCTAGTCGGTGGCGACTAATTTTCAGGATTTGGTCGCCAACGTGGAAAACTTGGGCGCATTGGCGACTGTATCAGGCGCAATTTCGTGCCCTGTATTATGCGCCTATTCCGTCACCTTGTAGACTGAAACGTGACAAAATTTGCAACCAATCAATACCAATCGATATCAATTAATCCATCGATTATTATTGGAAATCGATACCAATCGATAACCACACAAATCTTCATCATCGACTGGTCATCGATTATCAATATTGATTAATTGATATCGATTGGTATCGATTGACATCGATTGGATACTCCGGGATAAATGCAGCAGCTATAGGGTTAAATTTTAAATATACAGGAACTATCAGATCAAAGCACGTGTACAAGAGTGACGGGTTATTTCTCAGTTACTTCCTTGAAAGCTTAGTTTGTTCCATTTAGGTTTAATCTTACCTTCAACAGCAGTAGCTTATATGAACAATTCTTCACCAAAAACTGCACCAGGCCATGCATGCTGCTCTCACTGCGGTGATTCCACTAAAATAACCGCGTGGTATCCCTTTTCTTCCAACCTAGCCAAAGAACTATTGCCGTCCCGTTTCTGGTCGTTTATGTCTGTAGTTTATGTGCGATGATATTTGTAATATGTCCAGAATTTTGATTCAAAACGGTAAAGCCCTCCGCAAGCAAAGTTCCGCCATCTTTGTTTCTCCGTTCCAGATCCCACTCGGTCTTGACAATTGATTGGTTCAGGTTTGGCGGGATGCGGGATAAAATAAATTTTATAGGCGGGATGCGGGATGAAACTTGTCGGGCAGCGCGATGCGCGGAAACAAGCTTATTTTGGACCCTCCCACTTGCATATATATTCTATATGATGGTTGTTGGAGTATTCTCTACATTGTTATGGAAAGGAGAACCTCTCAGTAGCTGGCCATCAGTACAGTAAATGACTTGCTTCTGAAGTGGATTCTAAGTGGATTCTACAAAGTTCTTGGGTATAAACATAGACTCCAAGTTAACATGGAAACAACACATTGATTATATTCAACACAAAATTTCAAAAACAACTAGAATTCTTTGTAAAGCTCGGCATTATGTGTCACTAAAAGTATTAAGAACGCTTTATTATGCATTAGTTTATCCATATCTCCATTATGGAAATGTCATCTGGGCAAATACATATCAATCGAGACTGGAAACAATAAGAAAACTGCAGGAGAAAATTATAAGAATAATAACATTTTCCGACTATAGAGATCACACCCTCCCTCTTTTCAAAAAATTATCAATTCTTCCAATTGATGAAATAAATAGAGAGAAAACTGCTTTATTCATGTTTCGTTACTTCAACAAAATGCTGCCAATGGCTTTTGACAAGTTTTTTTCCCTTAATAGGGATTTGCACAGCCATAATACCAGATCTTCGACAAAGATTCATGTAGACTACGTACGAACAAATTATAAGAAACATTCAATAAAATATAGAGGAAGTCAAACCTGGAATAACCTTCCACCAGATATAAAAATGTCTAAGTCAATATATATCTTTAAGAAAAAAATCAAAGAATATCTTCTCTGTAAATAATCTTCTTGAAAAAAAATGTATTTAGCAAAAATTAAAATATATATATACATATGTATTGAAATATGATTTAGGTAATGAATAGTTAACTAATAGCCATGTTATTGTAAAGTAGGTAAAAACATGATGTAACAGGGGCTCTCCTTGTAAGCCCAGTAGGGTTTGTTGAGAGCTCCTGCTCCCTTATCATAACTATGACTTACACTACTGTAACTATCAATCATGGGGCAAATAAATAAACTTGAATTGAAAATAATGCTATGAGAAACTGAAGCAATGACATAAGCTTACTGACGATTTCTTCACAAGCCGTGCCAGACATTTTTTCACGAAAAATAAGTATAAAGGTAGGCAACTTTACAAAAAAAAGTGATGGTAGTCTTTCTTTGATTCACTCTTCAAACTAAAGGTCTAACTTAGTAAACCTATGTTCAAAAACTAATATAAAACTGCTGACCTCTCTTCAGCTCCGGCTAGCTTCATTCAGTCTACACTAGTTTATGCAGTTGAGTTTCAATTATCACTTCCCATAAAAAAATATATATATTACATTAAACGTGGACATAAAACAAAGCGTGATGGCCTCAGAAGGCTCTTGGCCAATACAATATGAAATAACCTGCGTGTTGAAGTAATAAAGATCGCGAGTTCGAGGGGCGCACGCGAGGGAGAACAATATATAAAATGTCTGGCCTCGCGCCTCTCTTTCCTCGTATGCGCACCTCAACTCGTGCAATATATTTATGTGCGGATCAGAAAAGCGTGAACACTTTGATTTAAAACGGGACTTAACCTGAATGCCATTTTTCCGCGACTTTAAAAAGCTTTAAAAAGCCTGGTTTCAAAGTGTTCACGTTTTTTTTTTATTCGCACAGAAAAGTAAAATAGCGTCACATAACAAATCAGCTTTGCATTACATCGCATGACTTGGCACCAAGTGTAATGAAGTTTTTGCAACTGCTCAAAACTCTCTCTTTATTTGTTGAATGATGACCTTTGCAAAAGAAAACATATAATCTCATTCACTGTCTTGCGTCAAAATAAAATTCCCTTGTCATGGACAACGGACTGATGGCATGACTCCAATATGACGTCACATAACAACAAGGCATGGTCGATCCAGTACGTACGTAAGGAACACCCACTTTCGATTTCATATCCTTTTATTTACCGAACAAAAGACTCAGTCACGAGAATGACTTTTTGACCCCACTATCGGATGTTTTAGGCCTTCATCATGATATCGGATTTATTTCCCAGAAGCTGTTCATGAGTTATGCGTGATTTCGCAGTACTATTCTGTATTCTGTATGCTTTTTCAGGTATTTGACTTGTTCAAAATCGCACAGATTTCTTTTTTCGCCATACTGGAATGCCCAACATATCGAAGGTAAGTGACCATATTACAATGTGTTGGTTATAACATCTTTGAAACACTGACCACAAGCTTTAGATTAATTTCGCTCTTCCGTGGATGACTCTCGATAGTATGCTTTGTCGCATTCTCAATTCAGGACATCACAGTTTTAATATGCTAATAGAACTGAACAAAAGAAACTCCAGAATCAAAAGCTGAACCATCCATGAACATGTCCATGTTCTAAGCGAACCAGCAAGTGATCACAAGTAATAAACAAAAGAAGAATTCGCCTAGCCTGCGTCGCGTTGAGTTCGTCTGTGACGCAAGCTACACTGATTCGCCCTAGTCGCTCGCAGCAGTCTCTCCAGGCATGTCATACAAGTATTTATTCACTGTTTCCACGTTTGAGGGACTTATAGAGTTCTTTGTTAGCATTTATTGCCTATAAATCAGTAAAATCCACGCTACCTCAGTCGACAAAACTCAATAGACCTTGTCGTCGTTTAGGCAGCCATGCATATTTGCTGGGTAAAGGCAAATCCAATGTTCGACAATGTAAAATATTGCCACGAGAATATAATTTCCCAACGACTTACAACTCGCACCAAGATAACTGGCAAAAGATTTTAGCCAATTGAGTTTGAATAATGTAAAGGACGTAAAGTTCCCAAAAACTATGCAGGTCTATGTAATTCAATTTCGACAATGGCGGCCCGGAAGTGAAATGTATGAAAATATTAGTTTACGTTTACTTGAACCCAATGTTTCACTGATGAATGACTTCATACCAAGGCGGCATTATGGTAATTAAATGTTAGCGATAATTATATTCAAGAACTCTAGACTGCTTCCAGTCTGTTTCTCTCTCGAAATAATCTGGAGCGGTCAGCTCAGTGAGCGCGCAGCGCGATCGAACTAAAATCGAGCGCGGAGCCGAGGAGCGGCGCGCGAGGAGTGTCGCGCGAGAAGAGAAACACTCGCCTCAATCCCTTCTCGTTCATCTTTTTCGAACGCGCTCAAGGATAAACACTCGACGGATTCAAAAAAGAAAAGGGGGACTACAAGCAGTCTACAAGAACTCATAATAAACCATTTTTTATGTACATTTCACAGTAAGTTACATGGAAAGTGAATTTTAAAGTGCATAAAATGCAAATACAGTGGAATCCCAATTTCTCGAACCCAATCATGTCAATTACTCAAACATCCCGATAACTCGAACCAAACCTTGTTCGAGAAATCTGACCTTCATGAAATGACACGTGACCAATCACAGTTTGTAAAAGCCCCCAGAATTAGAAATAATTAGCGTTATGTGACGACCAAATAGACTCTCATCACGGACCAATACAATATGAAATATCAGTAATATGAGCTGAAACGGCTCGGTGGCTGCGTGGGACTTGGTTAGCCTGCGTAGCAAGCGTTCCTGTACGAACGAAGAGCTTTTTCCGCGATCGAAGAGCTTTTTCTGCATTTTGGCCGCGCGAAAATTGGGGCGAGAGCAAAAAAGTCGTTCGGGTGGGTGGGGGAGGGGGTTCCCTCAGCGCCAACTCCTTCCCTACCCCCTCCCCCTCCTCCGTCTTTATTGCTCTCGCCCCAATTTTCGCGCGGCCAAAATGCAGAAAAAGTTCTTCGATCGCGGAAAAAGCTCTTCGTTTGTACAGGAACGCTTGCTACGCAGGCTAGGACTTGGTAAGATCAAATGACAATAAAAAAATAAATAAAAAATAGTGAACTAAAGTGCCAAAAGCTAAACATAAAATCCAGACGTTTCGGGCTTTGCCCTTCATCAGTGGAAATCTGATGTGTCCGAAGGCTCGATTTCCGCCGCTCTCTCGATCGAGTCTCCCCGAACAGCGGCTGGTAATCGAGCCTACGCGCGCGCCTCAAATAAAACGGAAAACGGAATTGAGGCCACGCAGCTGACTGGATCCAAGCTGGAAAATTAGCCGCATCTCCTGGCGCTTTCTTTGTTTGTTGCCGCCGCAGAGCTTGGTGCCGCGAAAGTCTGCGTGTTGGAGTAATAAACTTGAGCGCGAGTTCGAGGGGCACACGCGAGGGAAAACAATATAAATGTCTGGCCTCGATCGCCCGTCTCTTTCCTCGTACGCGCAAATCAACTCGTAATATATTAAAATTACAGCCGAGCTGATGTGGTCGTGTACTTAAAGTAAAATATATATTACTGATATATTACTGTGCGAATCAGAAAAGCGCGAACACTTTGATTTAAGCTTGGATTAGTTAGTCTTTATTTTATTGCTATTTTCGCAAAGCTTTTCTGCAAAAAGCAAAAAGTAAATTTTGAGTTTCCTGACTATTCTTCTTGCGGTTTGATCATGTCAAAGTTAAATAAAAGTAAAATAGCGTCATATAACAAATCAGCTTTGCATTGCATCGCATCAGCCTGTTCCAGGCTCTGGATAGTGGGGACGAAGCGAAAAAGCAAATGTCCGCGCGAAGGTAGTCTGGGAGAGAGCCTGGAACAGGCTATGCATCACATGACTTGGCACCAAGTAGGCCTGTCCCGATTGTGCTCGGCAACTTTTGAGCAACTTTTTGCGTTTGGAGCAACTTTTTGCAGTTCTAGCAACCTCGAGCAACTTTTGCCTTTCTGAGCAACTTTTCAGCAAAATATAGGTTTACAGCACATATCGAGCACGAAAAAGTGAACAATTTGATAGAAAACTTCATTTTACGCGAATTTATTGCATGTTTATCAACGTTTTGAACAAATAGCCTGTCACTTGATAACGTTTTGCAGGCCTATTGCGATCCTTATCTAATATTCTAACGGATAATCAGCTAAAATTAGGCACAGGTTTAGAAAAAGGCAGTGGAAAACCCAGAATCCGGAATTCCGCCGGAATTTTTTAAAGTTCGTTTTACTGTAATAAAGTTTAGAGTGATTGACAGGTGAAGAACATCCGAAGACTGCCGAAGACTTCCGACGATTAACAAAGATCATCCGAAGACTGCCGAAGATCACCCGAAGACTTCCGACGGTTAACGAAGATCACCCGAAGACTTCCGACGGACTTTTAGGTAGCAACTTTTGAAATTTAGGTAGCAACTTTTTGGATTTTTAGCAATTTTTTAGCAACTTTTTGGCATTCCAGTGAGCAACTTTTCATCATTTTACGAGCACAATCGGGACAGGCCTAGCACCAAGTGTAATGAAGTTTCTGCAACTGCTCATAACTCTCTCTATATATGTTGAATGATGACCTTTGCAAAAGAAAACATGCATACAAGCTTTACTTATGGTCTCATTCACTGTCTTGGCGAGAATGTAGATGTCAAAGTAAAATTATCTTATAACAACAGAAATAGTATGACTCAAATATTACGTTCACATAGCAACAAGGCTTGCTCAAGCTGGGATCTAGGAACACCCAGTCACGAGAATGACGTTTTGACCCCACTATCGGATGTTTTAGGCCTTCGTCGTGATATTGGATTTATTTCCCAGAAGCTGTTCATGAGTTCTGCGTGATCCTGTATTCTGTATACCTTTTTAGTAATTGACTTGTTCAAAATCACACAGATTTCTTTTTTCGCCAAACTGGAATGCCCAACATATCACATCGAATGTGTTGGTTATGACATGCGGTTTGAAACAGACAGAACCACAAGCGGTCATTGATTTCGCTCTTCCGTGGATACCACTCTCGGTCGGTATGCTTTGTCGCACTCTCAATTCAGGACGTTACAGTTTAATGCTAGCAGAACTGAAAGAAAGAAACTCCAGAATCAAAAGCTAAACCATCTACATGTAGCTACATGTCTTATACTCTGTATACTAAGCGAACCAGCAAGTTTCGCTTCCGCTCCGTCCAACGAACTCATGGTTGAGTTCCTCTGCGACTGCATGATTCGTCCTAAATTATTAAACCGCTCGCAGCAGTCTCTCCGGTCATGTCATACAAGTATTTCTTCACTGTTTCCACGTTTGAGGAAGTTAGCATTTATTGCTTATAAATCAGTAAAATCCACGCTGATCTACCATCATCATTTAATTTGATCTACCTCAGTCGACAAAACCCAATAGAGATCAATAGACCTTGTCGTGGTTTTGGGCGGCCATATTTGTCGGGTATAGGCAAATCCAATGTAAAATATTACCACGAGAATATAATTTCCCAACGATTTACAACTCGGAAAACCAAGATAACTGGCAAAAAATTTCAGCCAAGTCATGAAAATATTAGTTTTATACCTTTACTTTCAACTCAATGGCATGAATGACTTCCAACCAACGCGGTATTTATTTAATATGGTAATTAAATGTTAGCGTAATTTACTGTCAAGAACTCTAGACTGCTTGCAGTCTGTTTCTCTCTCGAAATAATCTGGAGCGGCCAGCTCACACTGAGCGCGGATCAAATTAAGGACGGTGCCTCCTAATACCAAAGTATTTTTGCGCGGTTTATGACTATGCGAGAAAAGCAGATCTTAGCAAGGGCTATTGGATTCCAAAAAGAAAATTGGGGGTAACCACGCATTTTTCAGAGATAATCAAGCTTCAATCTGGAAAAAAATGCTGAAATAGCATTTTCTCGGGAAAAAAAGAAAAAAATAATTTTTCGCAGATTCCCTTTGAATTTGCCTTGACATACACGAAAGTAACAATAAATATAAAAAGCTTTAAAATACTTAACAAATGGTAATATAACAACTACTGTTTGTGTGTTTTTTAATTAAAAATCATCGCAACGTAGCCATTATCAACCCTGACAGCTCTCCTCTGGTATACCAAAAATACAGTCTAAATAACTTTTGCACACAACAAAAAATTAATCATATGTTTAATAGGCTTACCGCTTCCATTTTATAACATAAAAAGTAGGGGTCACCACGCGTTTTTGTAAGTTATATGAAGAAAACGACCATATATTTCCCTGCCGAGCTTAGCCTTAAAGAGATTTTGCAATGTTCTGTATGTGCGCGCGCTAATGACGCGAGAAATTATGCGCAGAACGTATGCGCAGTAACAATAGGAGGCACCGTCCTTAAAGGGGCAGTGTCACGGGGATTTGATGTCATTTCAAAAACAAAAAAACGTTTTTGTATTTACAGAAAACTAAAAATAATGGTCAAATTTTGTTATAAAATACCATCCTAGTGTACTAAAACTGTCAATAAGTGTCTTTGGCCATAGAAACTGGGTCGGAATGGATTGCAATTTGAAAACATGTTAGGCTAACAGTTTTTCAATTTCTTGCATTTTCGTTTCCAAAATGCATTAGAACAGACCATAATTTGTTCCTCTTTCAAGAATTTGGTTGATTTCTTTTTCTTGGTGTTCTAGAATTATTTTGATAATAAAAAAGGTACTGAAGCACAGTTTTGACCAAAAAAGGTCAAAATCCCCGTGACACTGCCCCTTTAAAAGCAAGCGTGGAGCGGCGCGCGAGAAGAGAAACACTCGCCCCAATCCCTTCTCGTTCATACCATCTTTTGCGAACGCGCTCAGAAAAGGGGGATACAAGAACTCGTGATAAACCATTTTTTAGATACATTTCACAGTAAGTTACACGGAAAGTGAATTTTAAAGTGCATAAAATACAAATACATTGGAATCCCAATTTCTTGAACTCTCAATCATGTCAATTTCTCAAAAAATCCCGATATAAACTCGAACCAAACCTTGTTCAAAACATGACACGTGACCAGTCACAGTTTGTAAAAGCCCCGTTATGTGACGACCAAATAGCGTAAATCGTGCTGTTCTCGCGTGTTCGCCTCACGGACTTAAGCGAAAAATAGAGACTGCTCGCAGTCTATGAAAATACGGGCGGTGAAAACCTGTAACTACCGCGAAAATACAAATTTATTTCATGGAGGACTTGGAAAAAGAGACAGAGGGTGAAGATTATGGCCAAAAGCGGCGCGGAATATCTACAGTTGTTTTAACCAGCCGGTTAAAATCTTAGAAACATTATAGTATAATAAGCGTAGCGTCCCAATGGCTCACTGTGTATTTAATGACAAACTAATTCAAATCTGAAAGAGAACATTCATACATCCTTGCCTGTACTGATACTTTAGGAATCGCCCAGCGACGTTATATACTACGAACCATAGAACAACTTGCAACTCTTGCAGATTATCAAGTCAGTTCCATCATCAGTATCGCTGAAGCCACGAATCGAAAGTATAAAAGTATTCAATTCCCAAAACCTGAAAACCCGTAGGCAATATTAATAACGTCTTTCTTTAACACGGCAATGTGCCTCTTTGCAGCTCTTTGCTCCACGAGGGGCGTTAAATTTTGGAAATCGAGGAAAGCACATGGACTCTTCAGTTCGCGTCAGCCGCCATTACAGTCCCACGTGCACACAGTAGCATGTCATCCTAGAATCTTACCTGTGGGGACGAGAATGTGCTTAATTTGCTGATTTTATTGATCAATATGAGCAGGCGCAGTATCTTATCTTTGTGACTAGTTGTTAAATAATGAATAAAAAGAAAGAAAGAAAGAACTAAAAGGTTAACAAACGACTCCTTTCCCCCCTAAACACAGTCAGAATGAAAAACAAATGTGACTTAACTTCAGGTTTATTGCCAAGTAGCCTTACACATTAACTAGCATAGCCTCAGACTAGACTACCAGGGTTATGAAGTTAGTAATACCTATTGCCCGTTCCGAAGTTCAAAAAGGGACTGGGCACTAGTTTACCTATTGTTCAAATTACGTCATCAGATTAAAAAATTAATCCCATCACCAGAAAGATCGCATGAAAATGAGTAAGTTCGCCAAGTTTGGTTATGTTACATTACATAGCAACCAGGCTGTGAGCTGTCAAAGGTCCCCCAAATCCATACAAAGTCTCTAATTTTTCTGATTTTTGAAAGTCTTCTACATGATTGCAATCTAACGAAACAACCCCAAACTTGGTAAACTGACTAATTTTAATGTGATATTTCTTGTGACGGGCTCCAATTTTTAAGTGAATTTAAATTTAAAAACTCGCCCCCAGTCTCCATTTGAACTTCGGAACGGGCAATTGCAGGTAACTTGCGAACCCGGCGCGCACAGGAGTAACGTAGGGCGCGAGTTGACGGGGCGCGCGAGAGAGAAGGTTTTCCCGCGCGTCTCCTCCCTCGCACGCGGCCCCTCCAATTCGCGCCCTATGTTACTCCTGCAGGCCATAGAGTGGGTGTCTGACCTTTTATTATTTTAAAATCAATTGATTGTTTTCATTGTTTGTTGCTTCAACTGCCACATAAGGTTTTTACTGGGACTTAGAAAGTTACTCGTCTCGAATTTGAATCGATTGTTATACTCTCAACAATACCTACCCCATAGTAGTTTTAGTTAAATCTATCATAGTTTTGCGCCATGTTGTGAAAATTACTTTTATTTTCTTCTAATCGAGGCTCTAACATGATGCCAGATAAAGTATGTATGTGTGTGTGTGTGTGTGTGTGTGTGCGTGCGTGCGTGCGTGCGTGCGTGTGTGTGCAAATCGAACGGGCCAATCAGATAGCGCTCTTAAATGGACTGAAAATTAGAAATTATCATTGGAAGATGGGCTGGGGAAATGATTCTACCGTCTATGACAGCCAATCTTTATTTGCTCCTGGAGTATTATTATTATTTACAACGGTGTTCTATATTAATGTACTTTATGAAGCAGGAGTTCTTAACAAACCCTTTTGGGCTCTTAATAACTGCTGACACTATTCTATCACAGGAACACCGATGAAGAGCTAAGCACATTCACTGAGATTTCGTCACACTAGCAGTAATGACTCTACAGCCGTTTACAAACGAACAGTTGAACTACTTCAAATTTGCTTTTGTTGTGCTCAATGAATTCCCTAAGGCCTTACGTCAAACCTTCCAACATATGTGGGACAACACCTTTGGACATCTCCCTGGTTTCCAACCCTGGGATGACTCCATTGCCGTGCGGAATATGTTCCACTCTACAGAGGGTGGAAAAACCAAAGTTCCCACAAACCTCTCTTATGATGAATGGGATTGTACCGCCTTGTTCCAGGCTACTATCTTCGCGCGGTCCTTCGCTTTACCAGACAGCTCAGGTCATCACAGGACACTCAGTGACTTGTACATGAAGCCCCATAAATTACCTCCTGGAAGTTTTCATGCTTCTGTGGTGAGCCCGGGTGGAAACGATGCTGAAACGTTTGCAATGGCGATCGATCAACTGCGACTTTTAAGAAATGCATTTTGTCACTCACCCAGTTCCAAGATTGACAAACCAACATTTGACCAATACATACAACATACTAAAGACGCGATCAAAGCACTTGGATTGACGTCAGGTCCTGTTGACACCGCTGGAAGTTTGACTGAAGCAGACTTTCCAATAGAAAGAGTTCGTCAGCTAGAGGATGACATCAGAAAAGAGCTTCAGGCAGAAAACGCATTTCTCAAGGAAGATGTGAAGGATGAGTTAATAGGCATACGGTCTGATATCGCGCAATCGAACCAGGAACGACAACAAGATGTAACCCGAGCTGCGAGAGAAACAAAGGAGGAGATTCAAGAGCTAAAGAAGCAGTGGAAAGAAGAAACTTTGGAGTCAAGAAGAACAGCGGAAAGAAACATAGAGACGACAAATGCAGCTAATCAAGAAATGAATGAGAATATTGTCGAGTTGAACCGGAAGTTTGATGACGTACTCAAGAATAAGAAATCAGGTAACAACTGAAAAGTCTCATATAGTCTATTGGTAGTTTTAGGTATTATATATTTGCATAGAGCTCCAGGTCGATGTTATTTTATCAGCAGAACTGAACGGAACTCTTAAAATTGATTCTTGCTTTTTTCTTTCTGTAAACCGAGCAGCGACAGAAAGAAATGAGGAGATTCACGAGCTAAAGAAGCAGTTGGAATTACTTCAAGAAGAATGGAAAAAAGTTGAAACTTTGGAGTCAAAGAGAACAGCGGAAAGAAACATAGAGACGACAACCGCAGCTACTCAAGAAATGAATGAGAATATTGCCGAGTTGAACCGGAAGTTTGATGACGTACTCAACAAGAGATCAGGTAACAACTAAAAAATCTCATATCATAGTCTATTGGTGGTTTTAATCAATGTTGCAAAAACTATTTGCTTGCATGAACAACATCAGAAAATTAACAGCTTATAGAGCAGGAAGAAAGAAACGTTGTGTCCAAATTATAGCTTTGTAGCGATTTCGTAACCGAGTTATTACGAAAATAATTTTCAGAAAATTCCAGTACTTAGAATGTTGGTCACAAATATGGCAGCCATAAACGGCACACGAAGTAGAGTAGATTCTACCAGCAATTAAATCATTAGCTTTCACTTCAAAGCTTTTTAGATATCACTTCTCAATTATTATCACGTCTGAAAATGTAAAAATGACATAAAAATATCCGTTTTTGTGGCAGTTCAGAAACACATTCATCCGGGACATCACAAATTTCAAAATACGTTATTTTCAAATCGATACCTAACATTGCATAGAGAATTAAAATGCCGGTTTTGTATATCTCAGTAGAATATGTGAAAATTTAGATTTTAGAATTTTGATGACATCGGATGAAAACCACCAATATGCCGAATTCATATTAGAGACGGAAAACTCGTCTGGTATGAATCCGGCGAAGGACGAGTTTCCCGTCTTAAATTTATCCGTCTACTTTCCTGTATAAAACGACGGGGGAAAATCAGACGGAAAACTCGTCTTAGACGAGAAAATCAGGACGGGTTTCCTGTTTGCAACACACTGGAACTAGAAATTCAGCAATTGCTTCTGGGATAGAAATGTAACTTGGTCTCATACTCGTCCTAGTCTCCGACCGTCTCTAAGTCATTTACCCGTCTAATTCATATTAGACGGAATTCTGTCAGACGGAATTTCGTCTGAGACGAGTTTCCCGTCTTCTAATATGAATTCGCTAATTGATAGTGAGTGTTGGAGGATATTTTTATAAATTTTAAGAGTTCGAGTGTTTTTATGAATTAATTTAGAAAATGTTGTGATTGAATATCATTTTAGAGTTTGTGATACCCACAAACAAAGCCTCCTTGCCACTCTAATTCACTCACGTAGCCAGTTATTTTAGCAAACCTTTCCCACGGTCAATTTGTGAAGCCCAGGAAATCACGGTCCTTTAATTGGTTCCCGCAGATTACCTTGGTCGGCGACGTTTGGTCAACAACGTAATTATTTCCTGTGAATAAATAACAATTCAAATCTGGCCTACACTCTTTTTTTTTTGTAAGAATATATACTTTTCATGCCAGGCTAAATATTCTTAATGTTCTGCCGATTTTAGGCTGAAAATATTCTTAACACATTCGTAGATTACAAAATGATCGAGAGTATAGTATTTCAGTAAAATAACAGAAATAATACGACCTGAGCTGTACACGTTTTTATCGTTTTGTTAACTCGTTTTGATTTAAGAAATGAATGAAACAAGTATACATGGCACATATTTACCATACTTTTAAATGAAACATCATGTGATTTTATTGTATTTTCAGTATTTTCTATCAACGGGTTAGACGCATTCTGTCCCGCCTGTGCGATAATATTGGTACCAAAATCTACAGTTTTAAAAGTACTGTTAGTTGAACGAATCCTACACTTTCAGTTTCAAACGTTATTTTCTGCTCTAAGTTCGAAACACGTCTTTGAGTATCAAAGACGCCGCTGTTTCTAAGGCCCAGTTCAGACGCCGTACTTCGCATGAGCCGAATCGAATTCGATGAATTAAGTTCATGTGAGGTACGGCGTCTGAATCAATTCAGAACGGCTGAATGAATTCGGTCGGCTCAGCCGTACTTCCCGCCTGGCTCAGCCGGGAATAACGTCTGTGTACCGGCTTTGATTCAGACGCCGAACTTCACATGAGCCGAAACAAATGCATGAATTATTATAAGGTATTTTTCAGTATAACAGCAATTTTCCCCTATTAATTTAAGTTCGGCTGAATTAAGCTCGCCGTCTGAATCAATTCAGCCGGTCTAAATTAATTTGGGTCGGCCTAAATTCGAATTCGATTCGGCTCATGTGAAGTACGGCGTCTGAACTGGGCCTAAGCCCTTCCGTTTATTTCTGAAAGAATGTACTAATTGACCAATCACAGCTCAGTGCGCGGACAGTGATGCGAGTGAACTGATGAAGAGTTGGTTGCCGGCTACTCTCTTGTACTTGGCTAATCCCACAACGCGAGAAGACATAAAATGATAACTGCTCACAAGAGGAACTAAACAGAAACCTTGAAATTGATTCTTCTTTTTTTTTTCCAGTAAACCGAACAGCGAGAGAAACAAAGGAGGAGATTCAAGAGCTAAAGAAGCAGTGGAAAGAAGAAGCTTTGGAGTCAAGAAGAACAGCGGAAAGAAACATAGAGACGACAAACGCAGCTAATCAAGAAATGAATGAGAATATTGCCGAGTTGAACCGAAAGTTTGATGACGTACTCAAGAATAAGAGATCAGGTAACAACTGAAAACATATATTCTATTGGTAGTATTAGGTACTATATATTTTTTTCTTTGCATAGAGGCCGATGTTATTTTATCAGGAGGAACTAAACGGAACTCTTAAAATTGATTCTTGTTTTTTTTCCCTTCTGTAAACCGAGCAGCGACAGAAAGAAATGAGGGGATTCACGAGCTAAAGAAGCAGTTGGAATTACTTCAAGAAGAATGGAAAAAAGAAACTTTGGAGTCAAAGAGAACAGCGGAAAGAAACATAGAGACGGCAACCGCAGCTAATCAAGAAATGAATGAGAATATTGCCGAGTTGAACCGGAAGTTTGATGACGTACTCAACAATAAGAGATCAGGTAAGTTTTAGGTCAATTGTATAGAGGCATATGTTTTTTTTTTATCTGGAGGAACTTGAACTCTTGAAATCGATTTTTTTTTCTCGCGGGCGTCTTATATAAATAGAGAACTTAACACAGAAGATTTTGAGCTACGGACGGCAACCAGAAGTCAAGTGTTCTATCATCTTTGCCTCGTACTATCGACTTTTAGTCCGTAACATCAAGTTGTAAATGCTAAAACGAGAACTTTCCAACTCATTGGTGGATGTGAAAGCAGTGACTCAAAAAACTCAAGCCATTCTCTAATAAGAGACCGGACAATCATCAAAATATTTCAGCCGTCTATTTAATTGTTAAAAAAATACTCCTTGTCTGAATCGTACGTAGCTCGGAGGATAATAAATATATTTTGTGTGCTCACAACACACTGGCTTAAAAATTGCAATTGCTTAAATTGCATTCACAACTGCGACGATCATTTATTCATTTCATTCCATTTCCGTAGTTCATATATATATGATTTCATTAAGCTCTGCCCTAAAGCATTGAGCACTTTTTGCTAAGCAAGATTTCAATTCCAGTTATGATTTCATTCATATATTCATCATCACATTATTCATTCAATATACCAAACCAGTGAATAGTGCTTTTCGCGCGTTCTGATTGGCTAGCTCGGAGGTGAATAGTCTTTGCTATTCACCTCCGAGCAAAACAAAATGGCCGTGCGTTTTGCTTCTTTGATCAAAGCAGAAATTACTTCCATAAACGAGGCCGCTACACGTCACTGTGTTATCAAAAATACCTGAAGATATTTAGAGGTGATCATTTGTAGCAAGTTTAGTCGTGTCACTAAATAAAATCGCCAAAAATGTCGTACAAAATGTTTTGTTTACTATCGAGCAAATAGCTAGAGTAAGAACGTGACAACGCTCAGTTGTAAATAATTTCGCCGGAACAGTTTTAAAAGTCTTTGAAGTGGTTCCAAACGCTGTCCAGTCCAACTAATTCCTACCTGAAATCCTGAATACAGCAGTGTCTTTCAAAAAGCAAGAAGTCCCTGCTGCCAACGATTTAGTTTTGTATTCGGATCGACTAATCTCGGTCTCACTACGCTAGAAAATATTCCTGTTGCCGTATCATGATCAAGAACTGCCCAAATGCTGTGGCTTCTCCAAACTTTACTGCTTCTCCCCTCCGGTAAATTAAAAGCAGTAACATCAGACGGTGGATGCAGTCACATGTGAGAAATAATTGAACTGGAATTACGAAAACGTCTTCGGTTAGGCAGCATCTTGTCCATCTTGTTCAGTTTATAACGGCACTTGCAGCTTCAACATCAGTTTCTCAGGCAATAGAAACTGACAGAACTTGTAAAATACGAGAAAATAGAACTCGTCGCTTTTGGTCCATCAGTAAAAACGGAAAAAAAAAAATTTCCCCTTGAAATCGTCAAAGTCCAACGTACGAGACATGTTGATCGCCTGATGTTGTCATGTGACTTTTCCCGCGCTGTCCTTGGTCGCGCGTAGCTAGGGTTCCACTTTTAACGGATTTTTCCGATTTTTCGCGGTAAAATAAATCTATAATTTTGGAGCTAGCTATTTCACTGGTTTGGTATATACTAAAACAATTATTCACCTCTGTGTCGGTGAAAAGTGGTGGATATTTACCTCGCCGAAGCGGCTCGGTAAATATCCACCACTATCCACCTCCACTTCGGCGAATAATTGTTAACTATCACGGGTGTATATACCGTATTTACTCGAAAAAGCGCCGCCCCCGAATAAGCGCAGCACTTGAGAGCAAACTATTAATAAGCGCCGCCCTCGAATAAGCGCCGCACCCCTCAACAACAACGTGGTGCTTATTCGGAGCACTTGAGCTCTAGAGCGGCGCTTATTCGAAGAGTTTTAAAGTAAAAATGCAAAAACGATATGGTTCGTATTAAATCAACCGCCCCCAATGCAGCTCATTGATTCCGATCGCGAAGGAGACAGTGAAATAGACATTTTAAACTAACTTTTACTATGTTGCTGTTATTGTTTTTAGAAAAAAAGATTACTAGTTATGTGTTATTCACAAACGATTTTTAGAAGTTTTAAATAAGCGCCGCCCTCAAATAAGCGCCGCATCAAAGAGTCGAAAAATTAAATAAGCGCCGCGGCGCTTTTTCGAGTGAATACGGTACTCACAATTGACCTGCTCCCAACGTGTGGCCTCATAGCTCAGTTGGTAGAGCAACGCACTAGTAACGCGGAGGTCATGGGTTCAAATCCCGTTGAAGCCAGAATTTGTTTCTGGCTTAAAAATTGCAATTGCTTAAATTGCATTCATTAAATTGCATTCATTAAATTTAATGTAAGTTATATCCTTCGTAGATTTTTAATTAGCATTACCAAATTTTAATCCGATATTGTAATTTTTAGCTGTAATTTTTAGCATTGCCCAATTTTAATCTGATATTGTAATTTTTAGCTGTATTTCATTATTCTTGTCCATAATTTAGGTATATTGATTGTATTTGTATTTATAGTTTTAGGACGGAGGGCCACTAGCTCGTCAGTTGAATTACTGTTATGTGTCACCCTCCCCAAATAAAGTTGATTATTATTATTATTCACAACTGCGACAGTCAACAGTCTTTTCTAAGTTTGTCATTTGTCAAATTTGCGTAGCTGTACTTATATTAATCTCTAAGGTTTGTCGTTTTCCTTTTTGGTAGAATCAAAACCTATTCTGCCAAGATCGTGTCTTCCTCCAAAGGTTCCCCACTTCACTGGACGCGAAAAGGAATGTGACGAGATTGTTGGTCACGTGACTTCAGAATCTACTCGACTCGTCTCGGTGTGGGGCTCACCAGGATTCGGAAAAACGTCCATTGCAATTACTGTGGGACATGAACTCCAATCACAAGGGCTGCCTGTCTCCTTTCTGTCGTTACGAGGACTGAAGTCAAAAAGCGATCTAACATCAAAATTTCTTGGCTTGTTTCGACAATCTGCAACACTTGAAAATGAGCAATTATTAGCACAGCGTTTATCGGCAGATGACGAACTTTGCTCAATTTTAGACGAATTGTCAGATCACTGCGTTTTTATTCTTGATAATGCTGATGACCTATTTGAATGTGGCACGCCAAACGCGAAGGAGGAGGTTATTAATCTAATTGGAGAAATTCTCAATCGCAGCGACAAGGTGACCTTCCTTCTTACCACAAGGGAATCTATTGGATTTTTGGACTTACGTTTCCCAGGACACCAGGCTGTAAGAATTAGAGAGCTAGACGAGCTGTCCTCTCAACATCTAGTTCAAGAATTGCTTTCAGAAGTGAGCACTTCTGAATTTAAAAAAGTTACGCAGATCTGCGGAAACGTACCGCTTGCCATAAAACTGTTGTGTTCCTCTATTTCTGAAGATTGTCCTCAGTGTGTTGACGAGTTCATGGAGTCTACAGTTAACATTGTCGAAATGTTAGACAACCCAGATTATCCCAGCAGTGACAGACTGAAATCCCTTTTTGACGCCTCTTACCAGAGACTCTCTACACAAGAAAAAGAAGCTCTAGTGTCCTTGTGTATTCTTTCGGAACAATTTGACTTAAAGATCGCCGCAGCTATTTTAGGGATGAAAAGAAGCGAAGCCCTAAAAATGCTGCAAAGACTTAAGAGAAAATCCCTTATTGATTCTAGTTCAAACTCTGAGAAATTTTCCATTCATAAGCTTCTTCAATCATTTGCAAGAGAAAAGGGAGAACTTGAGATGAAAGAAACTGTTATCAACTCAAAAACGCGTTTCTATGAATTCTACATTGCCTTATTTGAGAAGCAAACAGAGAATTTCCTTACAGGACATTCCATGCCGGCTTTTATCGGGTTCTTTGAAGATGAACAAAATATTGTTCTAAGTCTGATTGACGGTTGTTTAGATTCGAAGACAGTCGACAGAGTTTTTGATGTTTTGGTGAAAGCAGAGTTGTTTCTTCATTTTCTTTATTCTAGGGACGGAGCTATGTTTGACAAGATTTACGATTCAGCAATAATGGCGGCCAATCACCCTGGGAAAAATCATTTCTACAAGCGACTGCTTAGTTCGAAGGCTTTTGGCAAGGTGACTTTTGGCGCAATTAGAAAAACGAAGCAGCTGTTTTCTGAAACCAAGGAACTTCAAGAGTATACTTCCGTCTGCGATAAAGAGCAGAACGGAAAACACTTGTGTTATTGTGGAATATATCACCTTGTTATCGGGAAAATTGAAGACGGAGTGAAACGTTTGGAAGAAGCCATCTCTTCAATGGGTACCAGTCCAGAGCACACAATTCTGAAGCTTATTGTTTTTCAAATTCTGGCCTTTTATTTTCGCTTCAAAAATGACTCAGTGCGCTCGTCTAACTTCTACACGAAAGCACTCAAGGAATGCAAAACAGCAGGAGACACGGGCTTACTGGTGATCCCCAAGGTGGAGGCTACAGTAACGAAAGGTGACGAACACAACACTCATTCTAGAAAACAAGCCAAATACTCGCAAACCAGCCACTTCAACTTGAAGTTATCTCTACAGTGAGCCAAGCCGTTAAGAATTTCTCTACCACTGACACCAACCAATATTTTTGTAACTTGTTGCTCAGAATACTAAAAGACTCTAAGAAAGCACTCCCAACAGGTACAACGGGTACGTTCCACTACCATAAAACTGGTGTACGTTTGCTCAACAAATTAAGCAAGCGTAAAGATTCTGTAAAATATGTTTGCAACATTAAGCGTGAATATGAAATAAATCGTTTTCAACAAAAAAAAATCGAGAGAAGCTTGAGTGACAAAGACAAACTCCCCACAACTACAGAACAACCCGACGAAGCACTAGCGGAGAATGATTTGAACATTACAGGCTTTCAACATAACAAAGACGCCTACCCAGAAGCTCTGGAGTCAAATACGCGTGCACTTGCCATCGCACTGAAACTCTTTGGTGAAGAACATTCAAGA
>MU826394.1:367011-538808 GCA_029204205.1 Desmophyllum pertusum | reverse complement strand
AAACATTGATGTCTAGTATACCCGGCAGTCGGAAGTGTTTTCAAAAACTAGATCACCCTTTGGGACCGCGGACTATGGTCATGAAATTCTAAATAGAAGTTTATCACTGTTAAATATCTCATTTTTGTGATTTAATTCTTCACTGAGAATAGTTTATTCTTTGTTTATGAAATGTCGAAGCGATTTCAACAACATTATTTTGGCTTCGTAGGTTGAGGAAATTCTTCGAGCTTGGGCATACTTATAAAATCTCGATGTTTTTCGACACTTAGAAGATATTCCGTGCTCTTACTCACGGAATCAACTCTCAGACATATCAGCACAAAAATTATCATTGAAACCACCTGAGATTATTCGAAATCTTCTGTTCAGAGAATGCCAAGCAGGTCGATTATAAATAATTGTTTTGGTTTATCTATGTATGTGCGACGAATTCTCCAGAGCTTGGGCATACTATAGAATCTCGATCTTCACGGGCATGGTTTTTTTCAAAAAAAAACTAGATACCCCGTGCAGTTAGTTAGAAATTCATTAGATGTGTTGCCAGTGGCAAAGTGTAGCAACTGGTGAATATTATAGAAGCCTGAAGTTCAGAAATCGCTTGGTATTTCTAGCACAGAGATCGAATACTCTCAGCAGGTTCGCAAATTGAAAATTTTCATGGAAAAACGGTTAAGATGGTTTCTTGACTGCACAGAGCTTATATAGTTTTATTTGAAAAAGCCGTGCCTCGCAGTACGTCCCGGAGCCTTACGTCACACCACGAATTTTCTAGAGGCTATTGTTCACCACTTGGTGCCCTCCGAGCATGGTGCCCGAGTATGATTCTCGCTGGGCACTTAATGTGAACACACCATTTGTTTTCAAGTACCGCACACCAGGAATTCGGACACGATGCCAGTGCCACGTAGTAGCAAGGTCTTGAACCTCGTAACTTCCACAGCGCACGGCCATACATGTCTGATATCTTAGGGTACTCAGTGTGTGAACACAGCTACCATTTTGTGCCGGTGCCCAGGCACTAGTGCTTTTTTTTTTTTTTTCTGGCACCAAGTTGTTGAACATAGCCTAAGTGCCGAGAACAAAGCTCGGGACATTTTGTCCCAATAATCTGACGCAAAAGATGCGGAATACCCTCCTCGCGGAGGTTTTCAATGATAATTTTTGTGGAGGAAAATCATCGATCTTTATGAATTTCTCTGTTGAACTAACTGCCGGGTAAATCTAGTTTTTTTGAAAAACCCCGTGCCCGTGAGTCAGAGATTCTATAGTATGCCCACACTCGGAGAATTCGTCCCACCTACAAAACCAAAACATTTATTTATAATCGACTTGGCATATCTGAACAAAGATCGTGTGACATAAATACTCAGGTGGTTTCAATGTATGAATAATTTTTGTGGATATTCTGAGAGTTGATTCCGTGAGTAAGAGCCACGAATATCTTCTATAGTGTCGAAAACATCGAAGATTTTATAGTATGCCGCAAGCTCGAAGAATTTCCCGCAATTACGAAGGGCAAAATACATGTTTGAGAATCGCTTGACAATTTCTAATACAAAAGATTTAGAGACTATTCTCAGAATAAATTTAAAAATGAGATATTTCGTATAAATTATATTTAGAAATTTCAGACTGCCGAGGTATCTAGTTTTTTGAAAACACTTACGGGCCTTGCCGAGCGTTATCTTAGACACAATGTTTATTAAAAGTATATTACTGTGCAAATCGTATCATAAAAGCCATGAACACTTTGATTTAACTTTGACATGATTAAACTCCTCGCAAGAATAAGGAAACTAAATAGTCAGGCAACTCAAAATTTACAATATATTTTTTTTTGTCAGCTTTGCGAAAATAGCTAATAAGAATAAATACAGGGGAAAAAAATACAGCGATAATTTTTTTTGTCGTAAAGGAGCAATCCAAGCGGCTAATTTAATCAAAAGTGTTCACGCTTCTTCTGCATTCGCAAAGTTAAATATCAACTTCAAGGGTAATGGTAACAAACAAGTTTCGATGTTTATATTTTATCTTACCCGAACACCGTCTAAACCTGACAAGTTTTCGGATGTCCCTACTTCCGTGGTTGCGCCTGCTGCAATCTTGATTTCTCGGCGGAGCAAGTTTCATCGTGGCCAAGAAGAAGCCACAATGAAAGGAATCACGAGGAGATGTGTTTCAGTAATCATAAGGCCAACACTACGCAAGGCAATGGTCGAAACATCTCTTGCAGATGAAATATTTTATAATAACAACAGTGTTACTTCATCAAGAATAAATCGGCATGTCAGTTTTGCTTATTTTTCTTGGACCAACAAGTTTTGTCGCAGATTCAGGATATTCGACAGGGCGTTCCACTCGCTTCCTGAAGGAGAGTACGGGAGCCGAACGATTTTTCTTCCCTGATGGGCTAGGGGTGGCTACGCCGGTGGGGAGGGGGGTGCCCCCTATATAGTTACTGCCCTCGAATAAGGTATGATTTTTGAAAAGCCGTTTTTGGTTTCTGAAAACCGGGTATCGATTTAATTTGAGCTATTCTGCAGGTTCTCTCATTAGTCCTGAAATCAGGCTCCTAAAGTAAAAAGCGCTGCCCTGGAGCGGGAACGAAGACGTCCAACCGTCTGTTCCAACCTGCGTTCGTCCGGGGCGCTTGTTCCCGCCCCTTTCCACTTTCAGGGAACAAAGTCCGCCATCTGGGGCATATGGACCGAGGTTGGAAGACGTCCGCTCGCCGATTTTTCTTTAATAGGAGCACTGATCTCAGGCTCAGCTCTCTCCGGGGCCAATCAGTGTCTCTCATGGGCCAATCCTTGGGGTCCAAATTTTTCCATCGGAAACCAAGATTGTCCTCTTCTTGTTGAAAACACAACGTTCAAAAGAACTTGAAGTTTGATATCGTAAGCTGGTGTTCACATCCCTTTTTTCCGCCCCGTACGCAATACGTTTTTGGGACAACATGCCAAAACGCAGCTCACTATACCGAAGCTCTAGAGGAGCATAAAACAACACAGATGAACCAATGAGAACACTCAAAGCTAAATACTGCGACTCAAACCGCAATTGGTTTGGGTTTTGCACTCTGATTAGTTGAGAAGGTTAGCGCGAGTTCTTTTTAAACCAATCACAGATGCGTTAGTAAAGGCAAAAACAGGGGGGGGGGGGGGCTTTAAAACCTGATAAGTAATTTGAAAGCTATTACTGATCGACACTCAATTGAAAACCACTCTATATGACAAAATATTGTATGAAAAAAAAAAACTGTTGAATGTCATCTTGTTTGCTCTACATGATATGTTCGTCTTTTTTATATGCGCGCAGTCATGTCGGTGTTTTGAAGATAATGATTTGTGGGCTAGCGATTACAGGGAGCACGCGATGGCGAAGCTAAAAACGTGATTTGTAGTAGCAAATTCATCATGGGAACCCGGTATGAACGGGTCCTTAATAGAGTGATGGGCTTAATTAATATTTTTTTTTTTCTGCGAATGAGGGGCTTATTAGAATGGGGCTTAATAGAGGAGGAGGAGGGAAAATTAGGAGGGAAATATGGTATTCATATACTGTTGAACTTAGTCGAGTCCTTCGCATCTATAATATCTATGCGCGGCATAGTAGACCGTCCTTTGAGCCTAGAGAATGTTTTACATCAGGGCCTAAGGGTAGGCCTTATCTTGCAATAAAAGATTTGTAATAACCATTGATAATGCGGCTGAGGGGGTCATCCGAGGTTTTATTTTTAATCAACTTGTTTATCACACTATCCAATATATACTGATTCGTCTGTCTCCTCCGCGTATAGGCCTTGAGGCTTCCTATTCATTCAACACTCTTGAAGATATCGCCCCTCAGTAAAAAAATGTTTATCTCGGCAGAACTATGTGCGAATACGTTTTAGCCAGGAATCAGTTTTAAAATCAGTTGCTTTATTCTGAAACGAAAGTTGTTCTTCTGATCTGGAAAGGAGAAATATTTTCTTAAAGGTCCGTACAATGATAAATGGAATTTAAAACTTGGCGGCCTTTAAACTCCTAATCTCGTAGATTGGTGTTACAGATATATTAAGGTCGTGTCAAACGAGGAAACATTGTTGGCGGAAACATTTGTTAATTTTTCAATGTTTTCGCAAAATGTTTCCTGTTTTCCCGCGCCGCGTATACATTTTGTTGCCCGTCCGAAGGGTACGCAAAAAAAATGTTTCTGAATTTTTTTCAGAAACGTTTGTTTCGTCTTCGCAAACAGATGTTTATGAAATGTTTTTCTTGGTTTGCGCCCGCAAGTAAGCAAGATAACATTTGTTTTGCTTCGTCGCGCTACGTTTGCATCATCCTAAGAAACATTATGAGCAACAATGTCTTCCGCAACAATCAAATAATGTTTCCTCCGTTTGCCACGGACCTTTAAAACTCCTAACCTCGTAAAGTATGGTTTGGGCCGATATATTCTGACGCGCCGCACAGCTGGTAACCGATGCTGCGCTATGCATCGTTGTCAGTTAAAACTGAATAAGGCAATAAAAAGTGTCCAAACTGATTCGTGATTACGATTTGCTGTTAACAAGGGTTTTCTCTACTGCATTTTTAAAAGGAAAATACGTTTTTTTTTTTTTTCAATGCCTTCGTTTAATGATTAGAATGGAAAATTTTTATAGGCCTTCTGGTAAATTTCCTGGTCGTCGGGTTAAATATCACATAAAAGCCGGGCTAGGCACTTTGACGACCGGTCATCTGTTTATCCACACCCACAAAAAAACGAGATGTACTCTTGGGCAATTAAATTAATCCGCCGTGAAGGCGATTGAGTTTCAAGTGATGCGCATCTCACCCGGACACCATCACTGAGTCGATCGCTAGCGCGTTTATCTTATGAGGTCAAAGTGACAGTGTTTACTCTGGGCGTTTTACAAGGAAAAACAATAATGACCTAAGACCCGAGTTATCAGCTTGTCGCGTATTGAATGGCCTTTCTTAGCGTGTTCGGAGTATTCATGATACTTTATGGTAGCCTTTGTGATCTTTAAGAACAAAGATCTACGGAAGGGGCTGAATCTGTTTATCTGAGTCTATCATTGGCGGATCTCCTAACGAACAGCCTGGCTCAACCAATCTACATTTACTTGCTTATCAACGAAACGGAAAACAATCTTCACACGCTGAAAAGGACCTTTCAGTTTTTTGCTTCGTAAGCCTGCACGCTTCAACCAACAATCTGGCGGCAATAACGCTTTACCGTTTAAGGGCTCTCTCTCGCCTCTTCAGACACATCATTCTTATATCAAGAAAACAAGCATGGTTTGTTATAGTAATCGTTTGGATAACGGCTGCGATATTGGCTGTTATTTTCAATATCGAGCCTGGTAAATCGGCCGCGCCATATGTCCACCTAATTATTATTCTAGCTTGGGTTGGAAGCTACGCGGGGATTTTCTGGCTTGTGCGCCAAACACAAGCGAAGAATTATGTCCAAAGAGGGAATTCCATCAAGTCCTTTCATGATGGCAAGTTGAAATACGAAGCGAGGCAGCCAAAAACGTCAGACATTTTAGTGAGCACTTCGTTGGTCTGTTTCTTCCCCGATTTAGTGTTTGACTTTTTCGGAAGCGCGATAAAAACAGATTATTGTGGTCTTATACTCTGCTTTTTGCTGGTGCTGTTATAAATCCGTGTGTTTTTGTCTGTCGGAGTCAGCAATATAGAACTGCGTTCGCAAAACTTTTAGGTGTTTATAAGGGCGAAGAAGAAAATACTTTTTACTATAAAGGATTGTTATGCTTAAATTAGGTTTAATTTCTTGAAAAATAAAAAAAATGAAAAGCTGTTAAAAAGATGGAACCATATTCGGTTTACTAATCACGCATCAATCGTATAAATAAATTAAAACACAACTCGTTAAAAGTAATGTGACCAGTAGCAAAATAGGTCACGGACGTTTGCTTGCAAATAAATAATCGTCTTAAAAATATATATATATATATATATTTTAAATGTAATCCTTTTTCTAGAAAAAATGTTCAAATCTTGATTACGCTTTGTAAGATCACGAGTAAATAATGTCAATATAAAACGGAAACATATCGAGTTTAATATCTACAACACTTCTACGAAGGTGGTCTGGATGAATAAATATAATAAGGTTATCTTGTCTTCTCTGGTCTGCTTATTCAAAATGGTTTTTTTTTTCTTTTTGCTAAAATTCAATGTCCATCCAGTGACAGATGGAAAACGACTGCGGATTACGGCCCTTATTCGAGGGCGGCGCTTAATCGGGGAAGACATTTTTTCGAGTAAGAGCCATTTTAGACTACTTCCGACAGTTCAACTGAAAACTGGCACGCTGCTAAAATCGTGTGTAAATATTCCACTGCTTACGTCTCTCAAATTGAAAAAGTCTCTTTAATTTATTATGTATATCCTCATAAACGATCACGTTCCAAGGATCGAGTTTTGCTATTTTTCGATGATAAAAGCGAGGTTGAACGCAAGGGTTCAAAGGTAAACAACACCTTTGATATCGCCTTTGACAAGCTTTGACGCGCGTCAAAGTTAGTAACAGCTTTGACCGCAGTTAAAAGTTACCTTTGTCCAGTCAAAGCCAAATTGGCAGCACCTTTGTTCGACCCTTTGACTAAGATCAAAGGCGTACTATCTTTTGACCGAAGTCAAAGACGGCATTTACCAACTGTGACCTGCGTCAACAAGTATGGCAAAGACGGCTTTGTCCAACTGTGACCTTCGTCAAAAGCTTGCAGGTGTGGGTCAATGGCAAACTTTCTGGTGCAGTGTTCGGAAAAAATAACGGCCTTTCCGAGTCCTTCCGTGTCAGTCCTTGTTCCCTCTGTATCACAAACGAGTTTTGGGTCCACAAACTTACATATGGAAATTAATTTTACTCACATATGTTCATTCAAATGCAAATCAAAACTCATTTCATTTTGAATGGTGTCGCACCGGACTCATTTTGAAACAGAGGCAAAAGGCAACTTGAAAAATGGCTGGCCTAGTTGAACGTAGTAACTCAGACACATGTACACATTATGAAACCTATTTGTCTACAAGTTGTAACCACATCGTGTGGAAATAGCAGAACACAAAGAAACATGTCAATGAACTGTTTTTGAAGTATTATGCATTACTTGGAACAAAAAAACTACGTATACGTGCAAGAGAAGTAGAATGCGAATCTGAAAGATCCTGGGAAGGTGAGAACAAGTGGCCGGTTTTGGCAAATCTTTGTGAATATGCGACGGCACTGAAACAGAAGAGTGGTCCGAGATCTTCTTTATCCTAATCAGAAACTAGCACGCGAGCACTCACGAGTACTCCAGTTAATCAATCGCGTCCAGCTAAATAAGTCACATATTGCCCTAGGCAACTTCCCCGGGGACGAACGACCGTGCGTGCTCAGTTCCCTCTCGGAGGCGGTGGAATTTCGCCATCAAACCGGTATTTGTTTCGTGCGAAAAATAAAATTAGAGAACTAGTCGAATGTGTGGGAGACAGTCTTCCTCTGCTGAGAAAAAGTTGACACCGGGCCATGTTTCAACTGTTTCCGCGGATGTAAGGCTCGTCGCCACACATTTTCTCTAATTTTATTTGGTGCGCCACGGGTTACAGTTTAGTGGACAAGTCCAACAATTAAAATTGTCATTAATTTTTCCTCATTGCCTTTCAATCTTCTATGACATAAATTAAAAAATAATTCCCATGGCTGCCTACTGAGTCAAGAGAGAATCAACATCAGAATCTGAATTGCTTTGTAAACTATGTGATTGTAAATACAAATGCTACGCGGAGTAGTGAATTTACTATTCGGTTCTAATTTCGTTTACTTCTTCAGCTTTCTAGTCGCCATATAGGCCAAATGTTTTAATCATTTTAGGTAACTAAACGATTACGCTATGACTGGGGGGGTGCGCCTAGAGCACCTCAAGACAAAGTGGCAGCTGGAGAGGGCAAAACAGGACTATATGCTCAGGGCACCGCAACCGGATATCGTTTTCGGTGTGAATATCTGTTCGGAGTAAGGCCTATAATCGCCATCAGATATTCGGTTAGGGAAAATGTCATCTCAAACTTTCTAAATATTGGAAGAATTATGGGCTTTGTTTTCGGAGAAGGATAACAAATGGTCGTTTGGGTACAAAAAATGGGCAGCTAGGATTTTTTCGGAAAGGCAAAAGCAGCTCATAAATTCGGGTAATAAGATTTCAATCCCTAAAATTTTCTGAAGTTTGAAAGTTCAGCTAACGTATCCGAATCAGATACATTTTTCTTAGCGTTTAAAAATAAGCCATTAAACTGCACAAAAAGCACAATTATAACGTAAAAAACGGATGTTCCGACACCTACAGGAAAATTTTGTCGTTGGGTGCGCCGCTTGCTATACTATATTCCTCCAAAATAAACACGCAACTTATTGAATGTGTGGTGTGCGAGTAAAATTTGAATCAGAAACGAAGCTGGGACCATAACTGTATACATTTGACAAAGAGGCACAACGCCATTATGTTTTAATGATTGTGCAGCTGCAATGCAGCTGCTTTAACAAACTGAACGATTAGTTGTTTTAACAGCCAACTGTTGTTTAATAGGTGTGATCTTTTTAAAAAAAATTCAACAATTGAAAATCCCCCAAATTTACTCAGAAAATTGCGAGTTTTGAAAGAACTCAGTTCTGAGTCCTAGTGGAATTAGGATATTAAAAAATTTCGGCTCAATTAAGACAACTTACAGTGTCTGAAGTAGAGAGCTTGTATTGTCTGATAAAACACTGAATGATTAGCGACAAATTTCTCTATATGGAATCACAGATGCAGTGCTAAGCCACTATGACTATATAACCACAACAACTACAAAACAATCACCTTTTTCGCTCATTGATCGCGAAATTTCGCCGGATAAAAATACCATTATTCCTTAATAATTTTTCCAGCATTGACCGCTCACATTTAAATATCAGTTAAAGTGGAGCTCGTTCAGTGTTGCGTAAAACACTGACGCATGCCGCAAAATCATCGAGCTGTACTCGCGCGACTCCCATTAAACTAAATCGCAGTTCTAACTACAATTCGCGTGTCTTATCGAAGTTTTTTTTAACGAAAAATTAACGAAAGTTAAAGTCAGAGCAGTTCATGCAGTGGCTCAATCTTGCATCTATTGATGTGAGTGGGGATCGGTTAGAATGTACAATCTTTACATACTGAGTGGCAGATAGACGCCCCGCAAGGAGGTTTTATGGGGCAATATTTCAGTTTATATTTCCACTAGGACATTGCTTCAGGATAATGTTAGACCTCAACAGTCAGACTTTCTACTCACCGAAAACGTGACTTTTCCGGGAAGACGCCTTGAAGGACTCATATGTTCGACACCATTTGCACACTAAACTAAGTCACTGTCAATGAGCTTTTTCTAGTCGTTGTTTTAATGTTCCTCGGCCTGAACGTAAAACTCGGCATGCATACTAGCTCAGAAGCAATTAGAGATATAATCTATCATAGGGCTACTACGGCCGTTTTAAGCTAAAAAACAACAACTTGTAATTAACCACTTAACACCTGCGAAAAACCCTAGATTTATGCGTTTCGTGAGTTTTTTTTCCACTGCCGACAACTTTACGCAGGGTTTTTGTAAGCCACTAGCTACTGAACTGAGTGACTCGCGCCAGTACTTCGATCAGGCAAGGATTTAAAAGAAGAAACTCAAAACAGAATCAGTAAAATCCCCAAGCCCATTTCTGCTTTTCATCTGCTCTGACTCTTGGCATAAAATCCAGCACGTATATCCCCGGGAAGAAAACCACACGCCAGCCAACGAGGAAGGCCCACACTAAATGGCCGACGTTTTTAGGCGGACTCGCTTTCATACTCAGACTTTGCCGTTTGGCTAGCGGGAAATCGTGCAGGAGAGGCCTATCCAAAAGGTACATGATTTTATGTCTTGTGCTTTTTCACACCAGAACGAGTCCCGATGTAGGCCCCTCCGACCAGGCCAGTGAGCATCCCTAAGAGGGACATAAGCCGCCGACGCGTTTTCGGCCGACTTCAGTGGCGAAAACACACCTACAGTTATGGAGGCGGACCAAACTAGCGACGA
This sequence comes from Desmophyllum pertusum, assembly GCA_029204205.1. Lineage (NCBI taxonomy): Eukaryota > Metazoa > Cnidaria > Anthozoa > Scleractinia > Caryophylliidae > Desmophyllum > Desmophyllum pertusum. The sequence continues at coordinate 528,714 of MU826394.1, read as the reverse complement.
CTGCGAATCGATCACTTGTTTTCGTTCGGAAACAAGAAGCAAGCGTGTATGATGAAGCGGCGAGAAAGGGCCTTTCAATTTCGATGGAGTAGTCATAGACGATCTAGATTCGTTTAGTGAAGCGTGGCGGGAGTGTGATGATGTTGCGATTTATAGTGAACACTTGTCATGAACTTTGGCGGTGTAGCTCGTCGCGGATTTAGGGGAAACTGCATGGTACGTACATCGGCTGAGAATCGCCACCAATTCATGAAGTCCGCCTACGCAAAGGCTTTTAAAATCAGAAGATTGCAGCCCTTTTTGCAAGTTCGGGTTCTTAACGTGCTAAAAGCCACCATATGAACATCATCGAAGCTTCCGAACACGCTAAGCAGAGAATTGACAGCTGGCGAGACATAATCAGTTTTGCGTTCCGTTCATCTCTCGAACTGGTGAAACCCCCTTAGCAAAAGGGTGTAGCCAGTACTAACTTACTCCCTACGATGCAAAAACGGTTAGCGGTAACTATTCGCGCGTTCAGGGTTGAAATCATGAGCTGGCTACTATTAATCAAGGCCCTGACAAATTCGGGCGCAATTTATAAATTATGGTTCTTGTAAATATTTCATCAGTCCCGCACCGCAGGGATGAAAGGTATATTCAGAATTCAGATTTATTATTCACACTGAAATACATCAATTGCAAGTGGATTTTCTTGGCTGCTGCGTGAATAGTTTGCACCTCGTTGTCAACTGACCCTTGAAAGGCATCGGTCACAACAGATCAAGTATTTAAAAGAATGTTTAAATATCTACTTGAATGCTTCAGTAAATTCAAGAAAAAAAGCGCATTTTAGCGAAGACACTTTTGATCTTTTTCGGCATGCTTTTCGGGTGTAGCACAGGTCCAGTAGAATAATGGTGGTAATCTGGCGCCGAGTTTGAGCTATTATACCTGACACATAATTGACACAACCAGACAACAGCCGAACAAACATAAAATCATTTAGATGCCTACTGATCGCGGTAAATTTGCCTGTTAGTTCGCGAAATTTCAGCAGCTCCTGCTTTAAATTATCTACCTCACACCGAATAACAAACCTTTTACTGCAGACTCTTTCGAGGAATTCATTCGCCACACTGTTAAATCACATAACAATATGATTCCATCCTTTTATATATATCTATGAACACACGTTGTATGCTGATGATAAAAAAATGATTGGAGAGATGTATTTCTCGTCGCTCCTGGTTCTCGACTTCTATCATTCCTGGCATAGTAAGCCGGACGTTGAAATATTTTACATTTTCCAAGAAACTTGAAAACGTGTTTGACGGCAAGTGAAGTGTTTATTATCAACTTTGAAAGGGTTCAGCAAGTCAAGCATAATTACATTCACCTTCGGAGGAACAAACCATTACTCTTCGTAGCTAAAATTCCCACAACAAAAATAAAAGGACTCAAAAGGATTGCCACGGGTTTGTTCTCCATTATGCGTAACACTACCTTAAAGCAACATCTTGGACATGGTAATAATGTCGACAGTAATACGTTTAATACCGCGGGTGTCTCATCGACCGTTCACCGGAGGTCGACTTGACAAGACGACTCAGAGCAAATTCTGGGGTCGCTTCCCGCGCAAATTGCAAAACCAAAATTGCGAGAAACATCGAAACCTTGATAATGCTATTAAATTGCGGAAAGGAAACAAAAAGTAGGTCAAAGGAGAAGTTTAGACTTTTCAAACACAAAGTTTAGTATATTTTCCTAGCATTCTGTTGATAAGATTTACCATTTTTTTGGCACGTGTTTACCAAAAAGAGTAGACTATTTATAAAACATGGTTTGTGCGGCCCCGTAGTTTATTTTTGTTCGCATGTTCCTTAAGACGTTTGACCACGCCCGCCGGCGAATAGAACGTCAACCTCCATTTCCTTCCCAGGGTCTTTCATGCATATTTCAACTGCCTGAAAGGGGCCTTAGGCGATCGGTCAGAGTGCGGATTCCTAGGGAATTTTTGATTTGGGGCGTGCCTCAGGGTTTACCTGAGAAGTGAAGTAGATTGAAGGAAAATTTTTAGGAAGGCAGGGTACGGCAGATAGTAAAGGCGCAGAAGCGGAGGTGTTTGAGATTTTAGGCTCTGAAAAGTCATTTTGGTGGATTCTGGAGATGGTTTTTGCTATGGATAATAGAGGAAGCAAAAAATCCCCTAAGGTCTGATAGGGGGGCCGGACCCCCCCGAACCCTCCCGCTGTATCCGCCACGATATTCGAAACTGAAGAGAGCCCGTGATTCTTTTGGTCAGACACAGCACGCAAGTACACGGTAGGTACTTCATGTATGGGGACATGTATTGTACCGCAAAACCGATCGAGATTGTGCGAACACATGACTCTGCGACGTGTTTGTGTTGTCGAAGGTTGTCGCCTGTTTTTTGTAAAGGTAAGAGGGTCTATTATAATGATCTTTTAATATCCGGCTACGCTATGGAATATAGGGCTTACCTATACCTATGCCTCCCACTTATTCCTTTTTGTAAACTTCAAACGCATGTGAAGCAGATTAAGCTGGAAGACCCAAGATACTGTCTTTACTGATCCTGATAGATAACAGCAAATGTACTGTCACAAAACTATTGCTGGTTTGCAACCATTCTACGAGAGATTTAAATGACAAAGACCCTGGCGGCCATGTTGGATGACAGGAACAATAATAGACCAATTGCGATATATTAATATTCTAACTTGGCTCCGAGGCTTAGGGGAATAAAACAAAAGAAATCGACAATAAATCACATCGAGGTTGAGGGATGAATAAAATAATTTCTTTTGTCTTATTCCCTAAGCCTCGGAGCCAAGTTATAATATTAATATATCGAATTGGTCTATTATAATTCTTTGTCATCCAACATTGGCGGCGATGACGTCAGTTGCAAACCAGGAATAGGAGTTGTGTAGCCTGTCTCCTCTTCTCCGCTTGTCTTTTTCTACCCTACACTTGCAGAGCAAAACAAAAATTAACTGCTATAAATGGTAGAAGGGGCCAAGCCCTCTTTAAAAATTATTGCTCCACACCTACAGTCAACGTCTCTCTCTAAGCGGACACCACTGTAAGGCGGACACCTCACTAAAAGCGGGACATGAATTGGCTTGTCCCAGCCGAATTTCACTTGTCTGTGACTAAACTCTCTTTAAGGCGGACACCTCTAAGGCGGACAGCAACACTTAGCAAAATTCTGGTGAAAAATACCTCTCAAGGCAGACCACAGGCTTACCATCCTCTGTTTGTGTGGTCACAGATATCTACAATATTCAAATTTCTTAGTACAATAGAATTGTTATTGTGAACATTAATCTTCCTAAATTGTATTTAGGACTGTATATATTAATAAATAAAGTCAAAATGTCTGGACGTTGTTTAACTTTGCTTTGAAGCGGTTTTTACGTGTTTTGATGCGCGCGAGAGCAGTTTCGGACTTCAAGTTTTTACTCGCGTTAGAATACTAATACTCCAACAAGGCATGCAACTTCGAGCAAGTTTTGGACCGACAAATTTCCGTACCTCCTCTCGTATTTTGCCCTAAAAAAAAGCATTTCTTCCATTCGATTTCATAACAGCTCCCATCTCGAAAGACTAGTCCTCGGACTACACTCTGGCCTAATTTGAGTACGAAGGTTCGCGGACTGATCTTGAAAAACCAGCTGGAATATCGAATGAGTTTGAAAATCGCGATTTTACTATGATCTGTACCCGGCTGGGACAATTATGCACATATTTAAAAAAAAACGTGTATACGGCGTCGAAATTACTACCTATGCCCTCTCACAGCGCGAGAAACGTGTACCACGCACAAACACTTTCTTGGGGTACCCAGGTGAACTACAGTAGTCTCGTTATCCAACTTAGGCAATCACGACGGCGACACTTTAGACAACGTGGAATGATAATATCAATTTATATTCGCAATTATACAGATTTATTCCGTTTGGATAGGCTTATTTCCTTTTTCTCAGGGTAGCCGTATTTCACCTGGGTACCCCAGAGAAGTGTTTGTCGTGGTACACGTTTCTCGCGCTGGGGAGGGCATAGGTAGTAATTTCGACGCCGTATACAGGTTTTTTTTTAAAATATGTGCATAATTGTCCCAGCCGGAGTACAGATCATAGTAAAATCGAGAATTTTCAACTCATTCGATATTCCAGCTGGGTTTTCAAGATCAATCCACGAACCTTTCGTACTCAAATTAGGCCAGAGTGTAGTCCGAGGCTAGTCTTTCGAGATGCGGGAGCTGTTTATGAAATCGAATGGAAGAAATGGCTTTTTTTAGGGCAAAATACGAGAGGAGGTACGGAATTTGTCGGTCCAAAACTGCTCGAAGTGGCATGCCTTGTTGGAGTATTAGTATTCTAAAAGCGAGTAAAAACTTGAAGTCCGAAAACTGCTCTTGCGCGCATCAAAACACCGTAAAAACCGCTTTCAAAGCAAAATTAAACAACGTCCAGACATTTGGACTTATTTATTAAATATAGACAGTCCAAATACCAATTTTAGGGAAGGATTAATGTTCACAATAACAATTCTATTGTACTAAGAATTTGAATATCGTAGATATCTGTGACCACACAACAGAGGATGGTAAGCCTGTGGGCAGACACTTAGAGTGCATATTTTTGCACAATCAGTGCCGTCGTTATTTCAAATTGACCTACCACAGCAATAATAATCTCAAACTGATCTGATTACAAGAAAGGGTGCTGTTTATTGTATAATCTGACGAATATCTTTGTGAGCGGAAGCCGAGAAAGGGACTGACGTCATGGGTTTCTATAGTGTCAAGTTACATTTAACTCTTCATAAGGCGGACTCCTCTCTAAGGTGGACAGCTAGAGCTGGTCCCGAGGGTGTCCGCTTTAAAGGGCTTTATGCTCGAAATTTCAGCTTTCAAATTTCACTACGGTGGTTAATTTACCTTTATCAACTTCACTTACTCACAAGCGTGAGTTTTACACAGCAAATTATTGCGTTCTATGAAGTAGAAGGTATACTAATCTCATATTGGTATGTCTGTGATCTCATGCGTGTCCTGTGCATATGGCGGAATCTTTTCATATTTTTTTGTTCGTCTTCCATTCTGGGCGGGGCTTCCCGTCAAAATATTGAATGACATCACCCTTCGTTGCGCAACAATGAGGTGCAAACAAAATGGCCGACATTTCATCAAGGATGTCAGATTTGTGTCTCAGAATTGATGAAACCAGAGGTCTATTACTGATGAAACTTTGGTTTAATGGAGGAAAGGTAACAAATTTAATGAGTAAAATGTGGGCCTGACAACTGTTGATGAGTTGATCAATAAAAGATTGTTACATGCAAGCTTATTAAAGCATAAGCTTTAAGCTTATATTCCTTTGAACACACAAGTGATTGTTGATTATTTATGCCTGTACTGAAGTCAATTCAAGTAATCTATGAAGATGTACATGTACATCCCCTTCTGAACACAAGCGAAATTGGCAGGAAGTTACTTTATTTTAGACTGTCTCCTTGCTTAAGCTATATATGCTTTGTACTGAGTTTATTGAACAGTCAACGTTTGAGTTTGCAGCGTGTAAAGAAAGTCCTGTCCGATAGCCCGGGGCTAGTGAATGTTCTTGTCGGGCTAGTGGATTCTATCCTTCGCTTGCACGACGGCAAGTTAAGTTTTTTAGGTGGCATTTAGTTTGTGGAAAAATAAATTTCAATTATGGAAGATCTGTAAGAATAATGTGCAATGTTGTACCACAATGAAGAAAGAGGAGGAAAGAAAGAAATATAAAGACAGTCTACATAAGGAGGTGGGTGGGGTGGTTGGTGGAAAGGAGCCATTGGTGGGTCCACTTTTGTGGGTCCACTTTTGTGGGTCCACTTTTGTGGGTCCACTTTTGTGGGTCCACTTTTTGTGGTCCACTTTTGTGGGTCCACTTTTTGTGGTCCACTTTTGTGGGTCCACTTTTGTGGGTCCACTTTTGTGGGTCCACTTTTGTGGGTCCACTTTTGTGGGTCCACTTTTGTGGGTCCACTTTTGTGGGTCCACTTTTGTGGGTCCACTTTTGTGGGTCCACTTTTGTGGGTCCACTTTTGTGGGTCCACTTTTGTGTGGGTCCACTTTTGTGGGTCCACTTTTGTGGGTCCACTTTTGTGGGTCCACTTTTGTGGGTCCACTTTTGTGGGTCCACTTTTGTGGGTCCACTTTTGTGGGTCCACTTTTGTGGGTCCACTTTTGTGGGTCACTTTGTGGGTCCACTTTTGTGGGTCCACTTTTGTGGGTCCACTTTTGTGGGTCCACTTTTGTGGGTCCACTTTTGTGGGTCCACTTTTGTGGGTCCACTTTTGTGGGTCCACTTTTGTGGGTCCACTTTTGTGGGTCCACTTTTGTGGGTCCACTTTTGTGGGTCCACTTTTGTGGGTCCACTTTTGTGGGTCCACTTTTGTGGGTCCACTTTTGTGGGTCCACTTTTGTGGGTCCACTTTTGTGGGTCCACTTTTGTGGGTCCACTTTTGTGGGTCCACTTTTGCGGGTCCACTTTTGTGGGTCCACTTTTTGCGGGTCCACTTTTGCGGGTCCACTTTTGCGGGTCCACTTTTGCGGGTCCACTTTTGTGGGTCCACTTTTGCGGGTCCACTTTTGCGGGTCCACTTTTTGCGGGTCCACTTTTGCGGGTCCACTTTTGCGGGTCCACTTTTGCGGGTCCACTTTTGCGGGTCCACTTTTGCGGGTCCACTTTTGCGGGTCCACTTTTGCGGGTCCACTTTTGCGGGTCCACTTTTGCGGGTCCACTTTTGCGCGTCCACTTTTGCGCGTCCACTTTTGCGCGTCCACTTTTGCGCGTCCACTTTTGCGCGTCCACTTTTGCGCGTCCACTTTTGCGCGTCCACTTTTGCGCGTCCAAAAGTGGACGCACAAAAGTGGACGCACAAAAGTGGATGCACAAAAGTGGATGCACAAAAGTGGACGCATAAAAGTGGAGGAGAGGAGGGCATTGGTCCAGATTTCCGAAGATCGAGACTTATGAAGAATCCAAAGTTCAGCCGAAGACTCCCGACAATTTCTGAACCCGTCCGAATATTTCTGAAGATGTCCCGAAGATTTCACCTGAAGTCTTTCGAATATTTTTGAACATGATCGGAAGGTCAGAACATATTTCTGATAGTCTCCCGAAGATTGCCGAAGTTCACCCATCGTCTTATTATCACACTAATTTTGCCCTTTATGTTATTAACAAGTAATCGCATGCTTCCTTGTAAAATTAAGGATTAATATCACTTGTGATTTCAGAATTTTCAAATTGCCCTTGTCGCTACGTGACTCGGGCAATTGCTGCAAATTTCTGAAAACACGTGTGATGTTAATCCTTAATTTTACTCGGCCCCATGCGATTACCTATACTAATTCAATAATCGTGCAAGTGAAATTTTTTTTCGGGTTGGTGAGAATGACTTTTGGGCTAGTACATCCTAGTTACAGCTTGCCCAAAGGGCAAGCTGGAAAATTGTTTTTCTTTGCACCTTGGTTTGTTGAGCAGTCATTGCGCTATTAAAACAGTCCACTAAAATTAATGTGTAGTTGTGCTTGTACATGTAGTACACCGTCAAATATATGGAACTATTTCAAAAATATAATTGAAGTGTTATACTTTTTTATAGTCTGCATACCGGCCATTTTATAAAATTGTCATTCAGAGATAGAGTTGATCAATTCCTGACTTAACTCCGGTCATATTTTATATACTCCGCCTAATATAAAATTCTGAGCTACTGAAAAATTTTGAGGTTTATTTCAGCAAACATAATCATAAATACATGTATAAAATAACACATTGAAGGTATGCAAATTTATCTTTGAAATTTAATCCATAGGTCAACTAGCATTTATGTTGATTCCAACTTCATACAGATACCCTCTTACTGAAACTGAGGATGTTGTAAATAATCAAGTCTAAATATATGTTTTTGAGGGTGGCCGATAACTTTTCTGTTCTTTAGTTACAATTTGCATTTGGTTTCATATTGCAATTCAAAAATTTGCACCGAAAGCCCAAATTGCGTGACTATAAACCGTTCCTGAATGTGAGTAAACTGTGCCCAGAACTGTGCATAAATTGTACAGTGTTTAATGTCTCTAACTTTTCTGTCTGCAACTTGAAAACCCACCATCCTTTTGTCGAACGCACTTTAATAATCTGTGATTATGCCTAGTATAAAGTATTATATAATCCTGGCAATACACTCTGGTTTACGGTATACAACTTTGTAAGGGGTTTTAGGATGGGTTATAAATGGAGGGGCTTATCCAAAGGGGCTTATAACCAGAATATATTTTGGCAGATGGGCTTATAAGCAAGGGGTGTATAAACAGTATAACCAACATTTTATGCTAGAAACGGCCTTACTGGTCTCTGCGAATATTTCTGCTAATGGTTCAAATATGAAACGTTCAGTTTTCAATAACATTGATATATCCCGCTCGCCACCATGTTTTCTATTTAAATGTAATACTACCAATATATTATTTTAATTACTAATTAAGAATACAAGTTGAATTCTGAGACAATGGATAATATAAGAATGGCCCCAGTCACAAACATTAAGAGATTTGTAATAATGCAACTGTAACCAATACTCAGTTGTTTGTTTTAAACTAATATTAATTATTAATAATATTTATAAAACTGTGTGTGGAGATGAGGGAGTGCTCAATTTTTCTAGAAGAGGATGAAATATATATATTGTGTATACACTTTCTCATCTCATATGACATTTTAGATGTATTTAAAGTAATTACAGTTGAACCCTATTAAGGGGCCACCTATTAAGCACCACCCCCTATTAAGGTGGCTCGATGTAGTTTTTTTAGCGCTGGGGTGAGAGTTTTGAAAACAGAAATTCGATCAGAAGGCAATCTTCGATTTTTGTCATATTACACCATGATGATGACAAATGATGATAGATTTATTTTACACTGGTTTCCAAGCAACAGAGGTTACCATAGCAACGATTTTGGCATCCTATTGGTTTTTAACAAGGCTGATTTTCTCGAAATCTAGTCGAAAACATTGCATTCATTTTTTCATATTTTAAAGTATGCTAGTTTGACTATCTGTAGACGAAATTTCAAGAAATTCTGTAAGGCCGTTTTTGATTAAAACTGCACTGAACTTTTTGCGGTCGTGTTTGTGTATGTCCCAGAATTTACTTCAAAATCTTTAATTAAATTAAAGCTATATGTACCTCCCCTCTGTTGAAGGATTTTTAATGATATTAAAGACTTTGTAAGGTAAATGGATCACCTCGGATGGTTACGATTTCAAAATATTCAATTTTGAAGAACTGCGCTTAGGCACCTCAGAACACGATCAAAGTGCCTAATTTACATTTAGCGGGATATTGCTAAAATGCTCTTACAGATTTTTTTAAAAAATTGTTAGGTGTTAGCGTGATGGTTGAACTTGATATTCCAATCGAAAATGCCATTAAAAAATCGTTGCAAGCGTTAGAAAATAACACCGAATTATGGGTACGTTTCGCTCGCTACTGTCTTTCTCCGAACAGGGATTTTGTTTATCTTGTTTCTGGTCAGTTTCTCTCTTGATGCACGTGCAATTAATATTTATTCCAAATGCCGCATGTGGCCAGTCGTGCGTTTATGACAAATAAATGAATTTTTAAGCAGGATAGACATCAATTCTGTTCATCTTACTAATAATCTAATTTAAACATCATTTTGCTTTTGCTTGACGGCATAGCCGAAACATTTTTGAATGTACGTGATTACCGCGCCATTCATTCCCTTTACTTTCCCTCTCATACCGTACAAACGGGAACCCAAAGTTCGTTTAGCGTGGTTGTTGATCATTTTTTAAATCGTGACAGTTCTAAATATAAGCACGGTTTATTTTTGTTTAAATTAGATTAGTATGATGAACAGAATTGATGTCTATCCTGCTTAAAAATTCATTTATTTGTCATAAACGCACGACTGGCCACACGCGGCATTTGGAATAATTATTCATTGCACGTGCATCAAGAGAGAAACTGACCAGAAACAAGATAAACAAAATCCCTGTTCAAAGAAAGACAGTGGCGAGCGAAACGTACCCATAATTCGGTGTTATTTTCTAACGCTTGCAACGATTTTTTAATGGCATTTTCGATTGGAATATCAAGTTCAACCATCACGCTAACACCTAACAATTTTTAAAAAAATCTGTAAGAGCATTTTAGCAATATCCCGCTAAATGTAAATTAGGCGCTTCGATCGAGTTCTGAGATGCCTAAGCGCAGTTCTTCAAAATTGAATATTTTGAAATTGTAACCATCCGAGGTGATCCATTTACCTTACAAAGTCTTTAATATCATTAAAAATCCATCAACAGAGGGGAGGTACATATAGCTTTAATTTAATTAAAGATTTTGAAGTAGATTCTGGGACATACACAAACATGACCGCAAAAAGTTCAATGCAGTTTTAATCAAAAACGGCCTTACAGAATTTCTTGAAATTTCGTCTACAGGTGGTCAAACTAGCATACTTTAAAATATGAAAAAATGAATGCAATGTTTTCGACTAGATTTCGAGAAAATCAGCCTTGTTTAAAACCAATAGATGCCGAAATCGTTGCTATGGTAACCTCTGTTGCTTGGAAACCAGTGTAAAATAATCTATCATCATTTGTCATCATCATGGTGTAGTATGACAAAAATCGAAGATTGCCTTCTGATCGAATTTCTGTTTTCAAAACTCTCACCCCAGCGCTAAAAAAACTACATCGAGCCACCTTAAGTGCCCACCCCCTATTAAGCGCCCACCCCCTATTAAGTGGCCAGTTATCAAAGTCCCAAAACTATTGTCAGTATAATATTAACAGTAAATAAAACCCCTGATAGCGGCCACCCCTATTAATCGGCCGCGGCCACCTTTTTGGCGGTCCCATCGAGGGTTCTCCTATTGTTTTTACCCTTTTCAAGTGGCCACCAACATGTAGTTTGGCCTTGTTTTGAAAAAGCTGATAAAAATAAACACGCATTTATTATCGTCTTGACGTGATTCCGTTGTAATGAATCTTTTGATTTTCTACCACGGCTTATACTAATTTATGACAAACCCTTATTAAGCGGCCAACCCCTAGATTAAGTGGCCACTTGCCATTTCCCCGAGGGTGGCCGGTTAACATGGGTTCAACTGTATTAAAACTTTTAAACGCCATGATACCAGGGTGACTTGATAACAGGATATAATTAAGTAGACATTGGGGTTGCCTGAAGACTAGATCAGTACCCCAACCATTCACAAGCATTTCTTCATTGACATTGTTTGTTAACTAATGCGAAAACCTGTGTCCAGGTTAACTATCCCCCACCCCTTTCCCTGCACCCTCCATGATAAAGATATTTAACCGAGTTTCTAGTGTCAAATTACGCGGCAGTACATTCACCTGCAATCAAAATTACTAATAACAAAACCTGATACTGAATTTTCTTTGTCATGTCCTTAGGAATACGGCAGAGACATTCATCCAGATAGCAAAGTTCACTGAACTACTAAATAACAAGATCCTCGTAAGGGTATCAAGAGTGCAACGCTCAGGTTACCAAAGGTGCAAAAGAAAGTTTCATTGAAAACTCATTTCAGCTATATGAGAAAACGTAAAGGAGAGATGGCACGTGAATGCAAGTATTGTAACAAGTGCTTCCATAATTCATCAAATTGCAAGAAGCATGAACGAACACACAATGGAGAGAAGCCTTATGTGTGCAAGCATTGTAATAAGTGCTTTAGCCAGTCATCACATTGCAAGAGACATGAACGAACACACACTGGAGAGAAGCCTTATGCATGCAAACATTGTAATAAGTGCTTTAGCCAGTCATCAGTTTGCAAGAACCATGAACGAACGCACACTGGAGAGAAGCCTTATGTCTGCAAGCATTGTAATAAGTGCTTTTGCCAGTCATCAGAGTGCAAGACACATGAACGAACACACACTGGAGAGAAGCCGTATACATGCAAGCATTGTAACAAGGGCTTTAGCAACTCGTCAAATTGCAAGAATCATGAACGAATACACACTGGAGAGAAACCGTATACATGCAAGCATTGTAACAGGTGCTTTAACCAATCATCAAATTGTAAGGAGCATGAACGAACACACACTGGAGAGAAGCCTTATGTATGCAAGCATTGTAAAAAGTGCTTTTGCCAGTCATCAGCTTGCAACAGACATGAACGAACACACACTGGTGTGAAGCCTTATTCATGCAAGTATTGTAATAATAAGTGCTTCAGCCAGTCAACAGATTGCAAGAGACACGAAAAAAGACACGCGAAAGAAACGCCTTCAAAACACAGGCTACATTACAAGGGCCGTAAACCAAGAAGAGATCTCCAGGAGCGAAAACAATTCCCAGTGAGGAAAAGTCTCTTTGTTGACAGAACAAAAGTCAAGCCAAGTTGTAGAACTCACCTGTTGGATTTGCCAGGAGGAGTTTAGTGCTGAGGCATGTATCCTCCAACATTACGATGACCATATGAGATTAAAGTAACACTTTACCCTATTCAGACCGGGCTTTTGACCAGTGGGGACGAATTCCCCACCTCGTAACTCCAAGGGTAATAATGCTACGACAAAAAATAAAATAAAATAAAATAAAATAAAAAATAATGCTACGACAATCAAATAGTATCTCTACACAACATGAAATGATGGCGTCACATATGGAAATTGCGTCATGATTTCCGTACACTGCCGTCATCTTGGATTTCTTGACTTTTCTAGACATTACAAAAACACCAAAAACGACTCAAAAGTTATCAAATCCAACAAAAGAATGCCAAAATAATCTAAATATTTAAAGTTACTGCAGAAAGAGATCTTTTTCATTTAAAAACAGGAAAATTTCAAATTTGTAGCAACATGTCTGTCAAAATGTTTTGCCATGCAGACAGCAAGTTCCGTAAGCCATGACTTATGCCAAATTATTCCCAGAAAAATGTCAGGTGATGTCAAAAGTTTAGCGGCTTGGCATCGATATGAAAAAGGTTGTAAACGGTCAAAGTCCGTGCTGGCAGATTCCGCCCCTGCTTTGAATAGGGTTAAGTAAACTTTTTCTTCGCGCAGTATTTAGCTTTCCCTTGCTTTTGTCATCGTCTTTAGTGTTAATGTTAGGTTCACAACTACATCATTTCTAATAGCTGAATTGGGTAGTTGCTTGAAGAATGTCAATTAATATTTAAAGCCATAGAAATTAACAGTCATTGGTGGGAAGGAAATCGGAATTTCCCATTATCTACCTTGTGGAGGAAAATTACTCAAATCAACTTGAGAACACCCTACATGTACATATTGCAACCATGATTAATAATTACAGGTGATATATATATAATTATAATAATTTTTATAATAACGCATTTATGGGAAAATTGATGAACATGGAAATAGTGTTACTGTAAATGCTCTATTTAGCCCCCCCCCCCTCTCTAATAACCCCCCCCCCCCCCCTTCTTGAGGCTTAAAATTAAATAAGCCCCCTGGGGGCTTAATAGATCTTTTACGGTAGTTGTGTAAATATACGTTATTGTTTAGAGAAAACATCTTGAATGACTTTTGAGTTCTTTATTTCATATAGCAACGTGTGGCGTTGTCACGGGGTACTTCACTGACATATCATAATATTTAGTAGTTTGGTTAAGGCTGCTTTCACTAGCATAAACACAAGCAACCGAGACGCAGTAACGTGTTGATCATTGTTAGAACAAATTCTCCTAATGATCAACACGTTAATGCCTCTGCGACTCTGTGTATGTTGCTTGTGTTTATACTTCGCAGCGTTGTAAGTGTGAACCAGGCTTTACATGGATTAACATAGACAATACGAAGTGCCTCATTGGTGTTTCAAATATTAACTTGACTGTAAAAAAACATTATTTCAAGATAAACAAACCATCTTCGATAGCTACAGGAATTAACTAAAACTACATCAAGTTATCATTTGAAACGCCAATGAGGCAAACATAGTGCCAAACCCTTATTTTAAAGTATAGTCTCCCTTAATTCAAGAATTGTTAGGTAACTGTCTTTATTATACGACATGGCATTTTAGAGTGCGAATACGCACAAAGACGAGAGCAAATATGAGACCCTATTACACGGTCTCAGTCCTCCTGACCACGGGTCTCAGTCCCCCTGACCGTGCACTACAGAAAACACTGTTGAAAGCCTATATTTTAGGAAAGATATTATGTTGTATAATAAACAATTTATTCAGCGGAAAGTTGTGTAATACGGCTGGGCATTTTTACTCGTCAGTGTTTATTTTTTCTCGCCTAAGGCTCGAAAAATAAAAACTGACTCGTAAAAATACCTAGCCGTATTACACAACTTTCCGCTGAATAACCTCTTTATATCGGTTTGGTCGTAAATTTATCAGTCTGGTTTTGTTTATTTTTTGTTGGATTAATATTTAACTTTAGTAATTATAATAAATGCCTTGTAAGTGGTTAGTTCTTTGGTGCATGAGTTACACATTTATCTTGTGTGTTTCACCCTTGTTTAGTGCCTGCAAATGGACATCGATGTCTTTTGTTTTGCCCCCGGAGTACCCCAACCCCCCCGGGTTTTGCCATGGAGTAGATCTTTTGTGACTGAAAAAAAAAGAAGGTAAAGTCGCACTCGGGCCAATGGCTCGATCAAATCAATCAATCAAACATTTTCTCCAACATTCAACAATGCATCAGTTGGAAAGCCTGTTGAATCGACAAATGTCATACAACAAAAAACGTTTAGCCACAGCTTAAAACTAAAAGCTGAATGATTCTAAAAGGTGTACTACCTTATTCTCACTTATTTTCGCGAGTATTAATTTTCACGATTTTCGCTATGTGGCAAAAAACGTGAAAATAAAGCCGATATTTTCGTAAAATTTTAAAGCCTTTGAGCCCTTTTTGCTGTGAAATCGCGAAAATAAAGCCTCGCGAAATACGAATCTGTCGATTTCGCGAAATTAAGTACGCGCGAAAATTAGTGAGAATAAGGTAATCAAAAATAATTTCTAGTGGAAATCGTTTGGAATCGCGTTAATCCTTTGATAAAAGTTCCCGCCCGTGTGAATGCCAACCACCACAGAACACTCAGACCATATGTGGGCAGTTTTCAATTACTTTTATTTTATTCAATTGCTATTTTACGGTATTTACAGTTAGTTATAAAGCCAATTCAATATAAAATACTCTAAATTTTGGAAAAATGTGGTACAATGAACCTAAACTACGATTTCGTACAAACGCAGCGAGATCCATATATATCTTGACACAGGACACCCATACCAGCCACATCAAATTTTGTCCATCTTTCTTGACTGTTTGACAGCCATATTTCAGTGATTTTTTAGTTACCAGATAATAATGGGGTGGAGAAGTATATGAAAATAAGTATGTCTTTACAGTTTTGTCCTACTGCCAGATTTAAATTCCTCATTTCACCTTAAAGGAGCTACGTCACGGATGGCGGACCTTGAAAAAATTAGCCAATTTTTTTAAGTTCGTCGTTCACAATCCATCTTAATCTTCTCCATCCTCAATCATCCTTGTTCCTTTTTGGTTTATTATTACATCTTTGGTGTTTTTCTACCTTAGCAAACTATTATTTTGAGGCTTTCTTCAATTTGAAGGCGATTTTGCACTTCGCAAAAATTACTTAAAATATCGTGACATAGCTCCTTTAATGCTATGTCACATGTGAACACTTCATGTTATTGGTCGTCTTGTCATGCAACTGCGCTGACCAGAACAAGTCAACTGCATGCTCAGTGGAATTCATTCTTCAACGCTTGATATTGGTATCCTTGAAGGCTGCTTCGACAAACAGTTTTCATGACACCTTAAGGCGGTCAAACTTGGTTGGATCTTCCCCCACAGGAACTGCCTTTTGACTGAGGCTGCGGAAGAGAGAGAGATCACTTTAATGCTTGGGAATACTCCGGGCTATTCCAGTATGCTCCAATGTTTTTGGTTTTAAATACCATTTAACCTTGTTACATAATCTTGTTACAGCTAGTGTCCTGCATTGAAACTTAGACATTTCAGGAAGAGACAGGTAATCATGGGCAGGGCACCTATTTCTGTTTTTTTTGGATAGAGTTCATACTAAATGGGTGTTGAATCAAAAGATGATACTGGTGAGAGCATGCAATATCTATACTCACTTGATTATTTTAAGGGTGCCGTGTGAATGAGCAGCCTCCATTAATGAGTTGAATGCCGCCTCAGACAATGCAATGGAGTCATTTACGTCCAGAGTTGAAGGATTTCCTCCACCTTGAAGAGAGTCTGAAGAGTACAAAACAAACATGACTTGATTAAAACACAAAAATGCTTTAATAGACTGGGGGTAGTATGTAATAGCTTGCAGTGTGAGCGGCTCTGGCTTCATTCACTCATCCTTGTCTGTTTGTTTGAATTCCTCACACACCCATGATTCCGGGGGGGAGGGGGGGGGACTTCCATATAAAAGTGACGGGGGTGATCGTCGTACCTTTTAGGAGTTAAAATTTGTGGTTTGGTACCGCTTAAGGTGTTAAAATCTAAAATAACTACCGTTAGAGTCATTCTGGTACCTTTTAGGGTATTAAGCTGGAAAAAATATATAACAGGGACTAGTTTTGTCTTAGAATTGGTACCTCTTAGGGGTGAAAACGAATTTGAGCCACACCCACCAAACAAGATTTTGGTACCTTTTAGGGGTTCTTTTCAAAATTTCCGACAATCTTATCACCCCCGTCACTCATATGGGAGTTCCCCCCCCCCTCCCCCCGGGCCATGATTTTCAACAACCAGAGGTAAAAGTAGCGTCGGTTCCATTTCTGTAGAACGGAGGAGCCATGTGGCTCATCAGTCCTTGAGTTTATTAATAACTGGTTTCTTATAGCCGTATTATGATGTGACACTAAGCTGGATGGATGCTAATCCATTGCCGGGCCTAGCATTTCGAAAACCAGAGATTACAATATTTTTCCTGGAGCTACAGTAAATTAAGAACAACACTGTACCTGCTTGATCTTCTTCTGTCCTAGATACCACAGGATTACCAAGCCACAGCTCTTCCAACTTTGGCAGGAGTGACAGTGCTGGCGTTAAAGTTCCAAATCCAGCTTCTGAAATCCTGTTTCCTTGGAGATCCAGCTGATGCAAATTTGGAAGATGCTCAAGGGCTGAGATTAGAAACCCCAATCCATGGTCAGTGATGAGGTTGTCTGCGAGCACCAGTCTCTCCAGATGTGGCACAGATGAAAGTGACTTTGCAAAAGCAGTCAAACCTTCATCTGTTATCGTGTTTGACTGCAGATGTACCTCTTGGATAGAGACCATTTCAGGGAGAAATCTTGCTAGTACTTGCAGAGATTGCTTGCCTACACGACTGTGCTCTATCACTAAGGACTTCACTGAAGGGTTGTTCATCAGAAAGTACACCAGAGCTCTCAGATTGTAAGGCGTAGCATTAAAGTGGTGCAGCATCACCATACCAGGAGGCATCTGGGGACCTAGCTTATAAGCCAAGTGCCCTTGATGTGATTCGTACAAGGAAAGAATACAAACTTCAAAGAAGGACTGCGTCAAACTCTCATTCTCCTCAACTTCCGTGGCGCCTTCCTGCAGCAGGAGCTCAAAGAAAGGTTGGAAGGAATCTCCCAATAACCCAGGAGTGAACAGAAAGAGGACAGAATTTAATTCCGATGACAAGCAGTTCATGATGTAAACACTGACATGATCAAAGGCTGATCTGTCAGCAAAAGCTTCCTTGATTTTGTAGCTCAACCAAAGTGCTGCCAGAAATTCTTGGTAAGATCGGTGTGAAAAGCGACACTTCTCAACAGGTTTTAGCCTGGAAGCACCAGATTCCTTAGACAGGAAGCCAATGTCCAATGCACCTTTGTTGGCACACTTTTTCTCAAGCTCGCACACGTCAAAAAGCAATTGATCATTCAGCAATCCGTTCAGCGAAATCTCTCCCAGCGATAGCAGACTTTGGAAGAGATCATCTGGAATATCGTCCAGTGAGGAGATGTTTCCTGGATCAAAGCTGTTCTCGCCAGATTGTCTTGCGTAGTATCTTTTGACAAGCAAGAGGGTAAGCTCAATGAACAGATAGGTCATCGACGACAGTAGAGCAGCTTGGGGCATTTCTTCCCACATTGCACAAATAAGCATAGCAGTGAGCGGAATTCTGGCAATGTTCTCTGCAACAGGGTGCATTTCAAGTTGTGCTATTAAGCTCTCAGCCATGGGCACATCATCTTGAAAGTACTTGAGAACAAACTCGTGGATGTTGTCATTAGTAAAACCAGTTATCGCGATGCGAGAATCCATGAACCAGTGAACTCTTGACCCTTTACCAGGTCTTGACGTCACAACGACGGTGGCATTCCTGAATATCTTCCCCATGATGAGATCTTCGGCATCCTTTAGCAGTGAATGATTTACTTCGTCATAGCCATCAAGAATGAAAAGAACATTCTCTTGGTTTGCAAGGATATACTGAAAGAGATAATCAGCAGAATAAGACAAATCCCTTGGAAAGAGTAGCTCAAAGATATCACCCTTCAAATTTCCCTTCATTTGCTTGAGTTCCATAAAAAGAACAAGCTTGAATTGCTGTAAGTTAGGATTTCCACATGCCCAGTCGTACACCATTAGGGACGCAAATGTGCTCTTGCCGACACCCCGCTTGCCCCTCAATAAGGATGCGCCTCTGCTTGGAAGAGCGTGAACGAGGTTGGAAGATCTCAAAGTACGTCTCCAAGGGCTCTCTCTTAGTACTCCTCCCATGCTGTGTTTGTGTGATCATCTGGAGGTTGGTATAGATATGTTTGATGTGAATATGAAAAGATTTGTTCCATGCCAGAGGCTGTAGCCATCCAATTACATCCTTGTAAAGGTCAAATAAAGTTTCTTGGAATACACTCAGTGGAGAGGTGGTGCCTTCTCTAGTAGCTTGACCTGCAGCAAACATAAGTTTGAAAAATAATTTAAGAAACAAGTGATCTTAATGGAAGGGTCAAGTAGAAAACTATGCTAAGTGAGCAATCACGCCAATATTTTATTTATTTATTTATTTATTATGGTTTGTGCTCTGGAGCCGAAGGTCCATGCAGGTCAGGATCTACACATGTAAGGTTGTATTGCCTTGTTGGAAAATATACTTTATTATTTCACAGCATCTCTCTCCACCCAGGAGTATAAATGGGTTCCAGCAACTTGTTAGGCACACAATTTTGGGGTGGGGTGGGGGGGGGGGGGGGGGGGGAGGGGAGGAGTCCCGCTTCCTATGCCTTGTATCCCTGGTTCCTGCCACTTACATTGTGGTTCCAGCCCCTCTGTATTTTATCTATTGCGGCATTGCAAAAAAATTCCTATTTCTTCCGGTTAACCCCACTTCCCGCCTCTCTTTTTAAGCCTCCTGCAGACATTCCCGGGTCTCTGCCCGGTCCCCCCACTATACCTGCCAACTTTTCCTAAGTTGAATGCGTGTGATTTCGTATCCATATTACCCAAAGTTCCGAAAAATTTCCGACAACTTCCGAACATTGCCGAAGATGTTCCGACGACTTCCGAACATTGCCGAAGATTCCCGAAGATGTTCTGATGTTTTCCGAAGGCTGCCGAATGTCGCGGTGCAAAGCTCAAAATCTTCGCGCGATTTTGCCAAGATACACTTATCTCAAACGCGACATTTAGCGCCGTTCATTGGACTATTTTGGGTGGAAATTGAATCCAATCTTTCACGTTAATGATTAATGAACAAGTAGTCCGGAATTGTGAGTCAGGCGTGTGAAATTGTCCTGTATGCGTGTGATCGATGTTTTCAATCCACAGGCGTGTGACACACGCACAATGCGTGTGAGTTGGCAGGTATACCCCACCCCCCCCCCCCCCCCCCCCCCCCCCCCAACCACTAGTTCCTTCATGTACACATGAACATCGAATCACAACCACGAATCTAGAAAGTTTAATAAATAAAGGGCAACGTTAACATTATAGAATAACAAGCTACCGTGAAGATTACGATCATCACAACACCTACCTAGCAAGTCATCTCTGAGCTCCAAGCGATTTATTCCACCTAAAATGGCTGCCAAAAATTCCTTGTTATCCGGCGTTAACAAGTTCCTGTTTTCAAGCTCATCGAACAACTCTAGTGGCCTTTTAATTCTCTCCAATACTCCAACAGGAATGTGTTGCTTGCATATAAACTTCAACTCTACGAGTTCTCGATCAGTGATCTCGTTGGAGAGAGACAACAACTTCACGCGAAACGGATCCATAGTGAAGGTTTATAACCTTGTACGACAGCGGTACATCTTATACTTGCATCTGTTGTTTCCTTGTTGTCTTTGCAAATTAAATGCGATATAAAAGCATGATATCAATCCTCTTTGTCATCATTGGGCTGGAAATTAAGTGACGCCGGCTTTTATAGACAAACGCATCTAATAATTTCCTTCGAAACACATCTGAGTGTGTTATAAATATTTGCACGTCCGCGCACAGCGTTGCTTGAGAGACTGGGACGAAGTTTACAGGATTGCTCAGGGGAGGGGAGAAAAAATATATAATATCTACTTTAAATCTCCATAAAGGAGGATTTATTTTTTTATCTTCCTTCAGTATCTTCCTTGTAGATTTTGTAGCATAATGCGAGATCTCTTATAGATAAGTGTTTGAGAAACATATCGGACCTTTTGATGAAGAACAGAAAATTCCCTTGGGAGGGTCGGTAGGAACTTTAATCCCAGCGGGTACCCATTGAGTTTTTTTTATAATTTCCAAGATGGCGGCCTCGAGGGGAGTGTATATATCTGTTCTTTCGGCAGCTCATAACCAGAACAATCCATTTAGACCACAAACGTTCACTATTGACTAGGATTAAGAACAATAGAGACTTAAGCTCAAGTGTTAATCACCTTTCAAAAGGCAGTTCTTTTCCAGTTAGGAGTGACTGCATGTTACCTCAAAATTGTTTCGAGGGCAAGATAGCTTTTGTCACTGGAGGCGGTACAGGTTTAGGGAAAGGAATGGTTAAAATGCTCTCTGGAACGAGGTGCAACGGTCGTCATATCCAGCAGGTACTGTTATTAGTTTATTCGAATCATATTGGTGCAAAAAACAATTTACAAATTTTCCAGAAAACCTGGAATAAATTTCAAAATTTGAAGTACTGTAAGTCACTACCAGTAGATAAAAATTTCAAGTGATTCCATTTCTTGTGCAACTCTTTTCCTCGGCAAAAAATGTTGCATCCTGAAATATTTTTCAAAAACAAATAAAATTAACTTGACCATTTTGACATATTTCTACTGTTTTAAAAAAATCCTCAAAGAACAAACAAATGTGTAACTGCTTGATCTCTCTGCCTCCAGACTACTATGGCTTTTGATGGCCAAGAATTATAAAGATGTCAAAAAAATGATCAAAAACAAACTCTTATCAATATGTGGCTGCACTACTAAAATTTGTAATAATATCATTGTGCAAATATTATAGGAAACTTGACGTTCTTGAAAAGACAGCTGAAGAAATTTCCAAAGAAACTGGAAACAAAGTAAGCCAGTCCTGTGTAAGCTAGGTTGCTTAGTAGTAAGGGGAGAATCAGGGGGAAAAGGAAGTCGGCAGATTCCTCCCCCCCCCCCCCCCGGCCCCTATTCTGCCTACAGGCTAGCTGTGTGCATGCAAAGGCAGCGTGTTTCAAAATATTTGACTGAGTCATGTGCAATGTGGCTAAATAAAATTTAGGCTAAGTTAAACTCGAGCCAATGATGCCTTATGCCTCACAAGGGGTGAAGACGATGAGACTCGAACCAATGCTGGTCAGCTGCTCTCACCCATGGCCACGCGCACATGTTTTGTGTTCCAGCTTCGCGTGGACGTGCAGTTTGTATTTTGGCTTTGTGCTTGTCATCTGCTTTGTTGCTCCCACTTCTCCCCCCCCCCCCCCCCCCCCCCCCTTCTTTGTGTCTTGGTAAGTATTTGTATTAGTAAGTATCTCCACTGATTCTATCAGAGTGATGGTGCCTGGTGGTTTCTGCTCTCGGGATTGCCATGGATACCTGCACGCTCTGCTCGAATTGTGCGTGGCTCCACCATATCAAGGCACCTTCCACAAGCTCATCTATTAGTAAATAGTTGTACATTTTTCCCTGACTAAACATAGTTTCAATTTTTAGGTTTTACCAGTAGCTGCAGATGTGCGAGATCCATCACAAGTAGCAGCTGCAGTGGACTTCTGTGAAAAGGAGTGCGGTCTCCCTGATATAATCATCAATAATGCAGCAGGGAATTTTCTGTCTCCAACAGAAAGGTTGTCTCCAAATGCATGGAAAACAGTGATTGATATTGTTCTGAATGGCACAGCATACATAACCTCTAGACATTGGCAAGAGATTAATAAAAGACACAAAAAGGTACTAATTCAATAATATTGATATTTGCATGTTTATAAGCACAACAGTCTGACCTTTTTTATAGGATCAGAAGTCCTATTCTGTTGGGGAACATGGGGTCTGAACTTCCTGCACCTTTTAATCCCACCTCCTGTGCTTTTTCTATCGTGAAATATTATGCATGGATATATATATTTCTTACGGTTCATGTCATCTTGGGAATATTCCCCGTCCTGCCCTCTCTTTTCCACTTCCCGTAGACTTCCCACCCACTTTACTCTGGGGTTCCCACCCCGCAAATAAGACCTGTGGAGGCAGCCCGGGGAGGGGCAGGGGAAATGGCATTTAGGTGTTCAAAAGGGCCTTTCAAAATATCGCACAGACACACCTAACAGCTGATTCATCCATTATTTAAGGTGCTACTCAAGCAAAAAGTTTAGTAAAAGTCGTAAAAGGGATGCAGTGTTTCAACTGTAGGCATTTGAAAGCTAAGGGGTACCATTTTCTATGGAAGGTATATGAAAGGGCTACCTTTTCTGTCAAAAATGGTATATAAAAGGGTAAGGGTTTGGACCTCAGGGCGGGGCCTCCCCGTATAAAACTTTTTTGAGTACCCTGCCCGGGGGAGGCAGGAAGTTACAGCTGTTAATTTTCATCAACTGTTACCAAGTTTGTGAGAATATGACAAATCTTATGCCAGGTTTAGCAGGTATGCTGGCAAGTTGGAGCTAATAATGTATGACCATGTATGGGTTCTATTGCTGTTTTCAGGTGCAAATTTCTTGGCAATCACCACTATCTACGCCAAGTCAGGTTCAGGGTTTGTTGTACCATCAGCAGCTGCAAAAGCTGGTGTAGATACCATGACCAGGTAATTAATACAGTGATGACAAACATACAACTTTTAACACTGGCCAGGGTGAAATGTTTGTTATATCTGAGGTGTATGGCTGTTTTAAGACATGCGCAAATTGATAATTAAATAAATTATGTCTTCTGCCTTCCTCTTTAGATCTCTTGCAGCAGAGTGGGGCAGATATGGAATGAGGTTTAATGCCATTGCTCCAGGTCCCATCAAGACCAAGGTATTGATAATATAATGAATTGATTATGTACTATATTACACACCCCCACCCTCGATGAAGGAATTTTAGAGGAGTAGAAATGAACAGTTGAAACACTAAAATCTCCCATGCAAAAACCAGCCTAAAATGCAGACTGATGCAAGACCTTTCTACTCAGTCTCAGCTGTTCAATACTACAGTGCATAGTTGGTTGAATGAATGAACTTTATTATAGTGTCAATAAACACATAGCAGAATGAAATCTGGGGCTAGCTGGGCACTGCTATCGGCACGCTGAGCTACCAGCAAGCAAGCAGCGGGGGAGAGGCAGGTCTAAGGATTCTTTCAACGACGTCCTCAAACGCGACTCCAGAGCGGCGGAGACAAACAAACTAACCGCGTGCATGGACAATTGTATTGACTGGCGGGCCTGACGAAACGCTCGTCTGCGGACGACCTAGTTAGTTAGAATGAAATTGGGGACACTATAATAATTTTAGAACATGATGTACTCATGTTTAAATCAGTTACTGTAGCAAATCAAGAGCTCATGATGTACTCATGTTTTGTAGGGTGCCTTTAGCCGTCTGGATCCCAAAGGAGAGTTCACGAAGTCAGCAATTGATCGCATTCCAGCTGGCAGACTTGGCGAGATCCCTGAGTTAGCAAATCTTGCAATGTACCTTGTTAGTGATTACTCCAGCTGGATGACAGGAGAAGTATGCATTGACCAGTTAGCATTGACATTGTGTTGTTTACCCTTAATTCTCAAGAGTGATCAAAATTGTGTCAATCCATTGTCAAGTGGCAGGTGATAAGAATAAAGAAGATCATCAACTAGGAGATAATTTGTCTTCAGTTGTGCGACCAAATTCTAAGCAATAACTTTAATGGTTGGCAGCAAAGGTAAAGTCTGTGCTCAGGTCAGTGGCCCATACTGCCAGACAAGTCAGCTTATCCAGGTTTCAATGTCATGAAGCAACTAGAAGTCCCGGGGGGGGGGGGGGGGGAAGTACTCCCTTAGGTGGCCTATACGGGGGCGTGCTACTGGACAGGGTATGGTTTTTGGCCTTTCTGCCCTGAACAGGGTATATAATTTGATGCGAGTCTGTCCTAAACAGGGTATGAACCTGTCCTAAATAGGGTGTGGTTGCAAGATTGTTGTCGCAAAAAATGTGGTTTATACAGTATTTAGCACAACACAATTACCCCGGCAAGAACTCTAAGTTTAATATTTTTGCAGGTTGTAACATTTGATGGAGGAGAGTACGTCTCTATAGCTGGTGAATTTAATGAGTTCAGAAAGGTATCAAGCTATTAAATATTAGCAAGAAATGCAGGAACAATAACTTTTATTGTAGACTGCTTGCAGCCTGTTTTTCTCTCGAAACCCCTTCTCGTTCGACAGCCATTTTGGCAAAAGCGCTAATAAACACCGACGGACCCTAAGAGAAGAGGGAATGCAAGCAGTCTACTTTAATTTATTGTTGATGTCTTATGTTTTCTGTATTTCATAATTTCATGTTGTACAGTGTAGGTGGAACTATCAGTCTTTACAAAAAAAAAAATTATTGCTGTTGTTCAAACTGATTTTAAACTGATATTTCCATGCCTTTTGCACTTTTAGGTTCCAAACGAACAGTGGGACCAGTTGGAAGCAATGATCAGAAAAACAAAGGGCTCTTGAACCTTCTGTTTGCATTGCAACATGCAATTTAACACTGGACATTGGTGTTAGGCTATATTTTATTGTAAATCAAACCTATAGATAGCATGCAAATGCAAATGAATTTCTGGCTGTTGTTTTTTGAATACACTGTATTAAAAAACAACTACAAGAAATCTGTCTGCCTTTGCAGGCTAACCTATACATGTAGAACCAGTTAATTTATAGTGGTACTGTCATCACAACTCAGTTGAGAAGAAAAAAACAATTCAACAGTTGCAGCTGAAAGCAATGCAAGGTAAAATTCCTTTTCAAAGAACATGGCAAGCTCTACAAGCTGGTACTGTCACTTTTGATGTTGTATCAGTGACGTTTTTTACAGAGTAAAATTTAGTTATTATTGTGACTTTGACTGGTTTCTGACTCCAAGCTCAATACAAGCACTTCACTTTCTTTACATCAGAACCCAAAATATCAAGAGCTGCCAGAGGAAACTATATGCAATTTTAAACACCCAGAATATGTTGTTCTGCAGGTCTGCCATGATTATGTTTTTCTTTGTAATGCAATTCCAACACAAACACTTGTCATATATTCTTTTGTCGGAAATAGCTTGAAGTTCTTGACAAAACCTTGAAGATGGCACAGTAATTTACCATGTCAACACCAAATTGACAATAAACCTAGTACCAATAGACCATTTTCACATGACATCACTCTCCCATTGATTTTCCTAAACAAAGAAATTTCTCTCCTTTGGGAAATAAGTTATTTTCTTATGCAAACATTTTTCTGTTGTGTGGGAACACCAATATGGCCGCCATAAAAATGCTCTATTGTCCATTTCAGCTTGGAGAATTTGGCCTTATGTGACACAAGTATGTGAAAGACTAACTGGCCTGCAAGTCGAAACAACAGATGACAAAATACTGCCTGTTCTTGTAGCCTAATGCATAACCATAGTTAATAGAGGGAATGGTTATGAAGCCCGGCAAACTTCAAAGGAGCAAACAAAGACGCCAAGATTTATGTTGGAAGGTCCACGACCCTGCACAATCTTTTGTTTTGCGTTCATACACTATGCATGAATTACGTAATCGAAACGTTTCTATTGGTTAGTTGCTTGAACACACGTAAACACCTATTATATTTTGTCAGGTTTGTGCAGGGTCAAGGCCAAAAAAAGCGAACAAAAACATATAACAAAGACTTTTGTCGGGCTTCATAACCATTCCTTTTATTAACTATGGCATAACCGAATAAAAACAAGTTCAAAGAAATGCCCACAGTAATGTTATAAAGTCTTGGATTAACAAAAATAATGACAGCCATCATCATGTAATTAAAAGTCAGAGCAGTGTTTTATTGTTTTTTATTTACACATAATTAGCACACAGTAGAAGAACAAAGATATTCCAAAATTTGTGAAATTACCACACCCTAAAGCAGGCTTACAACAAGATTAAACATGAATCATCACTTGAAATGTTCACTTAGGACTTTGAGCTTATTCCACTGATGGGGTTTGCCCGCCGTTGCTTTGCTATCTTGATATGATCTGCTTGCCACTCGGGGGTGAGTGATATGGGCTTCTCTGGACCAACTAATAAATGAATAATAAAATATTTTACCATGCTGAAGGGCTATCAAAATTGCTAGATACAGTACTGTTACATGTACTTTAAATGCAATGGAAGGGCTCATTTATCTATCAGCATTAACAGGGTTTGAATACTTTTGGGGCTAAAATGTAACGGCTTTCCAGTTTTTCAAAGACAATACAAAAAAATACAGGGTTTGTATGTGTCAGGGAAAAGCAGAGGAGTCATGGAATTTTAGCATTTTATTTTCCATTTTAGGGTCTCTTCAAAATTTCCGACGATTACCCCCGTCAATTTTATATGGGAGTCCCTCTCTACCGGGCAATAATTATCCTGCTCAATCTTGTGGAATATCAACTGATTTTAGCCAACTTGGCCTATGGCCTCATCGGCTAAGTATCAGGTGATGTTCCGCATGATTTTGCAGGAAAATTGCTATTCACCTCTGAGAAAAAAAAAAATGGCTTCCCAAGAGTTTTTGCCCAATTTGTCACAAAATGATATAACTGTTTGGGGCTGGCTCAGGCCTGGGGCTGGGTATTTACTTGTGTGGTATATACTAAATACTGTAATTATTATCCCCCCCAGTGTCGGTGAAAAGTCCACTATTCACCTCTCCTTCAGTGGATATTATTGTTAACTACATGGAGGCATTGAATCAGTCTCACTGATTGAAAATTAGCAGTTTGAAAACCAGTGCACATACCATACTTCCTCAGAAATGAAAACAGACCCACTGATATGGCCAACAAAATGGAAATTAATCCAATCATCTTCTTCATGTATGGTTCTTGCACTTTATCCTCTATTATGGTTTTGTCAAACTGAGCTCTGTATACTGGAGAGAAAAGTGACATTAATAATCATCTAGTGCAACTGTTATGGTGAGAGAATGTTCAGTTGTCTGTGACTGGTGTTTCAACAACTTGATTTTCAAAGTCAATGAAAACTCGTTCTCTTTGGTTGTTGATCTCATTGTTTAGTTTTGTTAATTTAGTAGAATTATGTTACGCATTACGCAAGCGTGATGATCCAGCGTGGACAGAGCGTGATGCAGGTAGCTGTTGACAATGATTCATAGGGGTCTGTTCAACATCCTGGCACAGATAACGTAATACACCAATGTCGTACTGTACAGTCAATACACTCAGCAGAGTACCAGTCTGTCAATGGCTCAATTTATACTAGAGAGGGATAATCCGTGCAGACGAATCATCCGTCTGGTACGTAGTTGATAATCCGTCTGTGTATAAATAGGGGCAAATAGAGGGATTATCTGTCCAGAGGACTATCTTCTTAGTTCATCTGCCAAGACAAACTACATGTAAACAGATACAGTCAACTCTCTCTTAACTGGCACCTCTATAATATGGACACCTATAAAACGGACACCTGGTGTTGGTCCCTGCACACCGTTTTTCAGTCATTTTACTGCACTAAACTCTCTATAAGCCGGACGCCTCTCTAAGATGGACAGTTGGTGCCGGTCCCGATGGTGTCCGTCTTAGAGAGAGTTGACTGTAGTTCATCTGGACGGATTATCCGTCTCTGGTGTAAATAAGCCAATTTCACTCAATTCTCCTTACCTGCCTATTTGAATTTGTTAAGAGAAAGCAAAGAGAAGTTAAATATTGATCAATGTTGTGTTGGGAATGAAAGGGTTAAGAAAGTCTAATATTTAACCACTAACAGTGAGTGTACCAATATGACGTACCCCCGCTAACACAGTTTTTGATTCATTTATTTGTACATAAAAACGTCTTATACTTATCGATTAAACAACATTAAAGAATAAATCAAAATAGAAGGTACCATAGTATAACCACTTACAATCTATTTTCTCCTGTTTTGTAAGCTCGGTCCACGGACCCTGCTCCTTGGCTTGCAGCGCTGCTAATTCAGACCCGTACTCTGGTCTGACCGTTGGCACTGGATCATACCTGCGTGCAACCGATGTCTGGATTTGCCTACAAGCAATTCTAGAGTAAAGTCGTGGTAGAGCTCCCATTCTCAATAAACTCGCCATGGTTCAAACTTTAGAACCCGAAAACCGACACAAGATGGCGGATATGTTACTCGCGTTTGTAGCGCGCGGGGAGTTGTGGGTCATATCAGTTACTACTTCATGTAAGAACAATCGACTCATGCCGGGGGGTGCGTCGTACCTTTTCGGATTTTCGGGGTTAGAACCAGGGCGGGAGAACGCCCTGGTTAGAACGTTCGAGTTATCCCGGTAGCTTTTAGGGTATTATAAGCTGTAAAAATATGACAGGAACTAGTTTTGTTTTACCTGTTAATATAATAGGAGGGAATGAATTTGAGCCACACCCACAAAACAAGATACTGGTACCTTTTAGGGTTCCTTTCGAAATTTTTGATTATCACCCTGGGGATAGTATTATTTGCAAATTGCATTGTCTTCAGTGGTGGGGGTGAAAACAGGAGCCAAAAATACTTAAGGCCCTCACCCAATGCAAATTTTTTGGGCTGGAAAATTTTTCGGGCCTCCACCTTATAAACAGGTCTGGATCCACCGCTGGTCTTTGTATTGTATGTTGGCTATCAAAGGCCTACTAGAGTCCCATCTTTTGCGCTTTAGGCCTTTATATATTTTTTGTTTCAGGCCTTATATTTTTTTCTAACAAGGGGGGGCCTTCCCCTAAATCTGTGGGAGCACCAAAGCAGCAACAATGATCTGAGTCAGGAGCCCATTGTCTGAGTGCAATCAAAAGAAGGAAGTAACTTGTAGCAGGCAAAAAAAAATCACTCCTGGAAGCTCCTTCCTTCCTTTGCTTATACTTTTTGTAATGCTCTGGTGCTGCCAGAATAGACTCCTTTACAGAAATAAGTCAGATTTTTAATGTTTTCTTTTTTACAATAAAGGTAACCAAAGTTTAACAGTTAACAATGCAATTAAACAGCCGATAAGTTTTGTAGCAGCATACATGAGATTCTCCACATTGCAGGCTTGTACACTTTGCAAGACTCAATTGACATAAAATCCTTTCAAAATGAATCCATAATGCAGGAAATGAAGTTTCAAGGAGTCAAATTTAAAAACTTTTCCAGGGGAAACATGTCCCCAGACTCTCCTCTAGATGCAACACCTTCTGGCTTCAGCACTTGGAAAATGATCACACATATTTTTTATCCTGCTGTATCCGCCTACTGCTTCCTATAGATTGATTTGTTTTTATTCACCCTTCAAGTTCTTCATCTCTTCATGCATTGTTCTGTTTTCATTTGTCAAGTCAGTGTACATTTTTCTCAATTCTTCTAACTCCTTGTAACTTTTAGAAGCTTCTGTCTTCAGTGACTCAACAGACTCCAGCTCACCTCTTCTAACACTCAAACTGTACACTTTTCTATCTAATGCCCTCCTCTTACTTCCGTTTGTATTCTTATACGTTTTCTTTACTGTACAAGAATGTATTCGCAGTGACTCGTCAATACGTTTGTTGTCCCGCTTCAGTGCAAACCATCCATCAACTACGGTTGCATTGAGTAGATCCACGTAGTTAACTTCTGAACTGGAAGCATTACCCTTCAGAAGCTCGTTCCATCGTTTTAGAAAAGGCCAAGGGATATCCACACTGCATATAAAATCGTACTGCTCGGCAGCCTGACTACTGGCATAACTAACAGGGGGATCTGAGTGTATTTTCAACGTCCATTCGATTTCTTGCCTTTTGTACTCTTTTAGTAAATCAGCCATCCTGAGATCGATCTGCATGGATGGATGCAGGAACTCGACAGGCGTTCCAGTGACTCGTTCCCGAAGGGGACTGGAACCGAACGATTACCCCACCCTGGTATACCCCAAATAAGATCAGACGTTACCCCAACCCACAAAAGAAAGCTAATCATTCTCAGAGTTATAGTAGGCTAACCGGGGTGCTATAGTAGGCTAACCGGGGTGCTATTCTCGGGGCTAATCAGTGCTATAGTAGTCTAATCTTATTTTGGGGTATCCATTTAAGGCATAGCCGTTGTAAATTGGTAAATTGGTGTCCTGCAATCTCATCTCGTACCCCAGGGTACGAGCAGGTACGAGATTGGTGTATATAGGACATGAATTTATTACCGAGTGCAGGTAAGTGACCTTGGGTTAACGGGAGGCACACCCCTACACCACCCCCCACCGCAAATTATCGATTGCTGTCACGGGTAATTCTAGCCTCCTACGCAGACGCTCTTTGGGCTCGTCATGCAATCTTTCCTTTAAGAAAAAATCATAATTACAACACTTTTATTTATTTCAAATATTTCACAATCTTATAGCTACAGTAACACTCGACAGGGCTCTTGCACTTGAGTAAACTTGCTGAATAAAACTTGAGTAAACTTTTGTTACACTTTGTACATATTTTTACAGGTGAAATAACAGTTATTTTCAATAACTCAAAATATTTACAATAAAAGTCTTAAAGAACGAACCACAATTCGTATGTACATTGTACAAAGTGGTCAACTTTGCCGCTGTTCATTACAGTTTCTGTAAATCGCAGTGAAAAGCAATCAATGATAAAATCCTGTAATTATTTCAGGTATAAAGATGTTGACATGCGCTTAATGTTTTTGATTTCATGTACTTTGCGTTGTCTTTTTGTTGGTTTCTAAACTTCTCAGCCAATTAAACAGCCAACCACGTACTGCACGTACCTTAGCTGGGCACGTGCTATTCATCGACAGTAATTCGGTTTGTGATTGGGTAACGCAAATGGAAAACCAACATAAAGGATAACAACCACGAAACAAAACTCTGCGTCTCTCGCACACGTTTAGAAGATCGTTTAGAAACAAACTTTGAACTAGAAGTCCACCGTCAATGTCAATGCTTCAATGACAAAACAGATATTTCCAAGGGATTTACAAGTGAACGTAATTCTAAGGAAAATATTTTTTCTTACAGATCGCGCGGGTTTACATAACTTGAATATTTGTTTACACCAGGCAGGGTTTTCTGCGGAGGCACGGGGTATCTGTAGGCTGTTATATTGGAAGCCAGTCGTGTGTCGGTATATCGAGATGCAGCTCCATGTCTGGGGTGCACCTGGAAAGAAATTTAAAATAACGTGACTGTTTACAGTGTGTATGGCCATGGTTATCACATTCACGAAGCTGGACTGCACGCACGCACGCACGCCACCACCACCACCACCCAGTCGGGGGAACAAGTACAGTGGAATCCCGATTTCTCGCAACCTCGTTCCCAGGGTCTCTCTTCTTCCCGCGAGAAGAAGAGAGACCCTGGGAACGAGGTTGGATTTCTCGAACCTCCAGAACCGAAAATTGGTTTGAGAAATCGGGATTCCACTGTACTAGTTGAGGGCGAAATCCCGTGTGGACTGAGCACGCGATTTTCGTCGCTAAGCAACATGGCTTATCGTCATTGCGCTATGCTGTCGTTACAATTTCAGGAGTACTCGTGAGTGCTCGTGCTGTTTATTGATTGGGTAATAACAATCAGAAACCCTTGGAGTGCTTGAAGCTCAACGAAGATTTGCCAAAAACGGCACTTGTTCCCTGACTGCACCACCACTTTGCTCTTGTAGCTGATTGGTCGAAAAGAAAACATCCTCGAGCAGTCAGTCTTTTTTTTTTTCTCAGATCCTTGGCGCGAGCGGAAATGTAACTCTTGCAGTCTATCTTCGCTCTGCAAAGCGATTAGATAAATTCACTAAATGTAATACTCACTTCTCTCTTTTCCCAAACACTTCTGGAAATATTTCAGCCTGTGTGTCCAAGGCTTCGCTACCTAAAAGTTTTCTGTAGGATTAGAACAGTTGAACAGTTAAAAAACTTCAATGGACTAAAGAAAGCTAAAGAAACAGATATGTGACCCTGCACAGGAAAACGTACATTAACGCCTATCCGTTAAACGGGTAATAGCGTTAGGCATCTGTTAGTCATCCGTTAGAACGCTTTCTCAAGAACGTTAGAGGCGTTAGCCTAACCGTTAAACGCTAACATCAGACCGTTAGAACGGACAGCACAACCGTTAGCAAAAAATGTGCATCCGTTAGAACGGCAGCCATAGCCGTTAGGTAGAAGGACAGTAAATAATGCGTACACAATGTAAAAACTAGGAGCGCTCTCCGGCAAATAAATGAGATTGTTTGTTGTAGTGTGGCATAAACAGTAGTAAACTGGGGAATGAGCCGAAGAACAAGCCACCCCTTGGTGGGGGGACTCCTCCTATATAAAAGTCACGGGGGTGATCGTCATACCTTTTAGGGTTAAAATTCATGGTTTGGTACCTCTCAGGGTGTTTAAATCTAAAATGACCGCCTTTCGAGTTATGCCGGTACATTTTAGGATATAGGAACTAGTTTTGTTTTAGAATTTGTACCTCGCCTCTTAGGGGTTCCTTTCAAAATTTGCGACAATCACCCCTGTCACCGTTATATGGATTGTGGAAATCCCCCACCCCCGGCAAGCCACAACTTGACAACAATGATTAGGCGAGGTTAGAGTTCACTGAGGCAGGTATGCACCATGCCAGTTAGTCCAGCATGGGAGAGGGTGAGGCGTAGGTTCCTTCACAGCCGTTCCCCAGAAGCACTGTGTGACGCGGTTTTCCTCACCTGATTTCAACTTCTAACTTAGCATTGTTGGTTTCCAACAATTTCACTTCATTTTGGTGTATTTCAACTTCCTAAGAAAAGAAAGCAATCAAACCAAAATTTAATTACATTGTTTGTATAATCTAAACCACCATAGCGATTAAAAATAGTCTTATCACTAACAACAGGAGAGGGATTGTCAAGAAGATCCACATAAGATCGTTATGCAGATCCTTGAAGGTCCTCATAGTCTCCTTGACAGCCATTATTAAGGACACTATACAACGCTTCTTCTTCTTTTCCAAATAACGGCTGTAAAGGAGGCTAAGGTCCTCAAGGTCTTCAAAAATTTCCCCAAGGATCCTCAAAGGAAGTCCTCACCACTAGCATTGGAAACAGCTCCGTTCCCTGGATCTCCATCTCCAATTTTCTCAGCATGGCTTTCATGCTCAGTGCTCGCTCTTCTCGAGATTTTGAGAAGAGGAGAGTCTAAAAACGACCGACTTGAAAACTTTAGGTCCGTGACACAGCATACTGTACATGTAATGACTGAAACTCTATCAGATATGTTTACCTTTTTCATAATCATATTCTGCAAAGCCATCTCTTTAAACATCTTCTCCCATGGCATTTATCGTATCCTAAGAACGTTCAAGAAAATGAAGTGCCAATTAAATACTACAGGCCAGATCACTGTTCTATAAACTACTAAAATGTTCTTATACAGAGTTTTGCTTGACGCTTAGATGAGTTACAAGCGCAAGTGTCCTTCTAGGCTCGATTACCAGACGCTGTTCGGACCGGACTCGAGAGAGCGGCGGAAATCTAGCCTGCGGTGCAGCCGGACGCCAGCGGTGTAGACTGTCTGTGACGCAGGCTACGGAAATCGAGCCTAGTGTCATTCCTACCTCTGTTACTCGTGTTGTTATTTCTCGCTGCACAGTTTTCCTCTGTTGACTGAATTTATCTCTCTCAGCATCAACTACAGCTTGTAACTCTTCAAGTTCCTCCTACCAGAAATCAACCAAACAAACATTTGTTATGGAAATGATTCTTGCTATATCTTTCCTAAATAGGTGGACACCTTTTATCTAACTTTGGAAGGTTCCTATTTTCTGTCTGCCAAGTACAAACCACAGATTGTAAGAAATGGCACTCACAGAAGAAATGACTCTCTACATCTTTCTGTTGGATTTTTGAAACTAATTCAGCCAATCAAAGAGCTAAGAACCACACATGCAATTCATCAGTGTGAGGATACTTATAAAAGTCTTCACTTTCAAGACTAAACTGGGTTTTGATTGTCCAAATAAATGGGGAAACCAATGATGGTATGACAAGTTTCGCTTTCACTCCCGAAAGTGAAAAACGGAGGGAAAAAATCTTGAATTTTACTTTGCAAAGTCATCAAAGACAAACAGCACCACTTAAAGGGACACTGTCCCGGCGTATTTGCTCAAAACTGTTATAAATGCATGAAATGGTCCCTAAATCTATGAAATAAGAACTTAATAAACTCTAACTAAATGATAAAAAGCAATTTCTTCAAGAAATTCCATACTGCAACAAAATTTTTTCAAAATTTCAAAGATTTCCGAGCCAAATTTGAAACTTTGAAAAACTGACATCCTGACGTTTTTTCAAAACTCCATATTGCAATCCATTTCCATCCTCGCTGTCGTTCGTCATCCTCACTTGCTAATGAATTCCTGTCATTTGTCGAGTGTTATTCTACAGAATCAAACCATTATTGTTCAACTTCCTATGATCTAGATATGTTTCTGAGCTTCCCAAAATCATGCTAAAATCAGGACAGTGTCCCTTTAAAAGTACTGCTCAACAGCTTTCATTTGAATAGTCACACACTATAGGGTTTCATTCACACACTCAAAAGGTACAACCACATTTATTGACTTAAGGTTTGACTCAGGGAGTGACAGGGTTAATAGAGCTGAGCAAGCAGGGAAAGGTTCTCAAAATATTAACAGACCTCCGCTGATCAATGGTGGATCCAGAGGTGCTCAAAAGAGGAGGGAGAGTAAATTTAAGGCCAAGGTCAAAATGACCCGACAAATCATTATGAGAAACTTCTGAGGATTTGATGAGGCACATATCTATTGACACGTTGCAATCCCTCATTGACACATTGTCAAAACTTATCTGGAACCCTAGTACTAGCTGTTATCATCTACTCATCTTTACATGTTTCTCAGTTTCCCTTTGTTTTCAAGATCAGCACCAAAGTTCATTGTAAATTTCCTATAAGTCTCCTTCTTTCCCAAAGCATTATAGTGTCAACTTATAAGTATCAGTTGATTCTTGAGACACAACAATCTAACCTTAAATGTTGACTCCAAAATTTCTCGTTGCCTCTTCAGTTTGGCTATTTGAAGTGCTTTGGCTGGATACTCCTTGTCCTAATATAACATTAAATACAAAAACAATAGCTATCATTGAGTTTCTAAAACATAATTTTCACAAACGAATATAACTCTGAGAATTAAAGGGACACTGTCCCGACATATTTGCTCAAAACTGTTATAAATGCACGAAATGGTAACTAAATCTATGAAATAAGGACTTAATAAACTATAACTAAATGATAAAATACAATTTCTTCAAGAAATTCCATACTGCAACACAATTTTTGCAAAATTTCAAAGATTTCCGAGCCAAACTTGAAACTTTGAAAAACTGACATCCTGACGTTTTTTCAAAAATCCATATTGCAATCCATTTCCATCCTCGCTGTCGTTAGTCATCCTCACTTCCTAATGGGTTCCTGTCATTTCTCGAGTGCTATTCTACAGAATCAAACCATTATTGTTCAACTTCCTATGATCTAGATATGTTTTTGAGCTTCCCAAAATCATGCTAAAATGAGAACATTGTCCCTTTAAGTGAGTCATGGTCAAACTGTAACCCGAGGAAACCCCATACTAGTCAAGGAAACAAGTACTATTTTTGGCAAATCGTCATTGAAGCACTCAAAGAGTTTCTGACTGACATTGTTATCCAATCGAGAGACAGCACAATAAAAAATAATAATTATTCATGAGTGCTCTGAAAAATTTCCATGCCAGCATAGAGCAATGAGGATACATCTTGTTGCTTAACAACTTTGGGATGAAAATCACAGCTCATTCCCGTCTCAGAGACAGGATTTTGCCTTCAATAAATATTATTGGTACAGGACTTGTTTTCCTGACTGAGGCCTTATGCATCGCATGGCACAACAAGGACTAATGATAATTTTTCCTGACTGCTCAACGCAGCAGCAAGCTGAAACAACATTTTAGAGTGTTGCAAGTACCTGAAGTTTCTAGGTACAATGAGGATATGTTAGAAATAGTGATCTTATTCACAAGGCTGACTACTATATAATACAAAACAATATTATTGCTCAAGACATTTTTATTACTGACCTTATAGTTTAATAAAATGTTCATTTCCTCATTCTTTTGCATTAACTTCTTATCCATAACATTCAGCTGTTGCTGTAACTCTGCATACATAACAAACACAAGTCAAATGATTATTGTTTTCTGTGTTTATAAGAATGTCACATGTGTCTTCAGGTTGAAAAAAATGAACTGGCCTACAATGGGTGACAAAAATAGTTGACACATTGTATTCGCAAAGCAGTTTTCATGGCATATTAATCGCTACATGTTAAAATTCACTACACCCTGTCACAATACCCCTCATCCAGTACAATTGCAGCGACAGACCTCAGGAAACAAACCACAACATTTTTGGGGGAGGGGGTTGAGAATATGGGGAGGAGGGAAATGGGGTACAACATGACAGTGTGTCAACAATATTGTTGCCCATTGTACAGTAGGTTGGAAATGGATTAACCCCCCAAAAAATTTAACCAACAAGTTAGGTAAATTTATAAAGTGTAGTCAATTAATTTTAGAAATTGAACACAGCAATAATAATTTTGGAGACACTGTGTTGTGTTCTTAGGCAAGACACTAAACTCTCAATAAATTGTGCATCTCTCCACCCAGAAGTAGTAAATGGGTACTGCCGAATTGTCATGGGGGGGGGGGGGGGGGGGGGGGTTACCTGCGATAGACTAGCATCCCATCCAGGGAATAGCACTGCTCCTAGTCACTTCATGCTATGGAAACTGGAGTTAGCACTGGCCTGATAAGCCACTAGGCTTGTAGATACACATGTAGCCATGAAATATACATTTGTACCTGCAATTTCTTTATTAACCAGTGTTTTTGTTTCTTCCAGCCTCTTCTTTGTTATCAAAAGATCATCGCCAAACTTCTTATTTAATGTTGACATGGCACCCTTTGATAAAAAACAGTTACGATACATGAATTTGTCAATAGGTAAAGGGTTTAAACAATTTAACATTGCATGAGCAAGAGCTGACTACAAAATATCACATGAAGTTGCTCAAGAAAAGATTAGTAACTAACTTACCCTAAACCTTTCGTACTTCTGTAGTAATGATTTGACATCTCCATGCTGTAAAAAATATGAACTTTATGCAATGCTGAAGTGAACAAGCCTTATGTTTAGTATTGCATTATTAATATTGATATACACTGTACCTGCAGAACTGTGAGGGGCGGGGGCAGGAATCTGGGAGTAAAGGATGGGGGGAAGTCTACAGGAGGTGGGAAAAGAGAGGGACGGGAAGTGGGATACCAAGGTGGTGTGAATGGGAGAAATGTGTTAATGGGAAAAATGTTTGGAAAAATTTTGAAAAAATAGGAAAGGCAGAAAGAGGTGGCAGACACTAAGGAAGGGTGGGAACTGGGAGTAAAATGTACCGGAAGTGGGAAATTCAGACCCTCTCTAACCCCCCCCCCTCAACAGAACTGTTAGCCTTAAGATAATGCACAGCTTATTTCGTCATCATAGGAAGGTTATCAAAATCTGGATTGAGTAAAATGCAGTCACACAATAGCCTACATGTACATGTATGTGTAGCCATACCCACCCCAAACATTTTTCCTCTGGGGAGGAGGGGGTGGGTATGGCTAAACGTACATGTAGGCTATCACAAAACAGCAGCCAACAATAAATAAATAAATAAATAAATAAATAAATAGGAAGAAAAGAATGGAACAAAGTCCTTTAACTCACAATATTGTTTTCTGATGATTCCACATGATCAGTGATCTTTCATGTTTTTCTAAGAGTCTGATGAAACAGTCAAGGTCGATGA
Source organism: Desmophyllum pertusum (assembly GCA_029204205.1). Taxonomy (NCBI): domain Eukaryota; kingdom Metazoa; phylum Cnidaria; class Anthozoa; order Scleractinia; family Caryophylliidae; genus Desmophyllum; species Desmophyllum pertusum. The sequence goes on along the minus strand of MU826394.1, from coordinate 490,174 downwards.
AAGGTCATTGTCATTAGACTGAGCTGCTAATAGAGATAGACAACTCCTTGTTACCTGTTTGGATATTTGCATATAATTTATTCAATAGCTGTAGCTCAGTCAGGATCCCACAAAATAAAGAAGGAAATAGCGCAAGCTACAGTATACATGTATGTGGGATGTCAGACTGGAAAACAGTCAGTGAATAATGTTTTCCAGCCTCAACCACATGATTCATGCTATTTCCTTACTTCTTTTACTAGTGAAAGGATACAGTTCTTTCTTCCTATTCTCATACTCTGCTATTGACTTCTGTCTTGTTCTAATCTGAATCTGAGGCAAGAAAAGTAATTTGTAATATAATATTTGCCAAGCAAGTTATACAAGTATTTTACACACAATAATAAACTTGAATGACCTTGAAAATCATACCCGGTCCAGCGGCACATCCCTGTTTGACCTGTTTAGGCCAAATACATGGGAGGGCAGTCTGCAGAGACATGACAGTACTCGACAAGATCTTGCGCATGAAGAGCCATTTTTACTAGTTTTTACTGGCATACATGTACATGCATTGCATGCAGTACAACACTTTTGAGGCTTAACTCGCAATCCTGAAAGGGGTGGAGGAAGGGACTCCAGCACAAAATATTATTAACAAAACTTGAGTGTGCACGTGACATACACATGTACTCTCCAGACTGGCTGGGCTGGGGGTAGGGTAGGTGGGGAGGGGGCTCTCATCCTGACAATCCCCCTATTGCACTGATCCGAAAATACCTTTAATATTGACAACACATTCAGCTTCCTTCTTTCCTCAGCATCGTCTACTATTTGTGGTTTTTTGGTCCATGGATGATTGCAAACCGTAGAACAAGCTGTACTTGTGGCCTGCACTGTATGGCCGGGGTCCTATTTTCATTGACTCTTCCCTAGCAAAGCCAGGACCACTTCCAACGGATACTGTAGTTAGCCCAGACATAGGACGGCTGGGGCTTTTTCTCCTGGCCTGTGATTCCCTCGGAAATCTCGAAAGAGTTGTTCGTTGCCATGGTTTGTAATCACCAAAATGACGGCCATTTTACCTTCTAAAGTTCTAAGTAGCGGATCATTCTTGAATTGATCCTTTGTGTTGAGTCTCTGAGCCGCTTGCTTGCCCCATCCGCGAGAGCTTGAAAGTGCACTTTGATCGGTTCTTTGATAGTCACTCATTGTAGAGCGATGAGAATGGAAACCGCCATCAGTCGCCATATTGTTTACCGTCATGCATAAGAAAAGAGACAATTCAGGGATTGTTACACAGCGTATGTCATACCGTGGTCCACAAAAAGTGAAAATGGCTTCCGTGACTCGACTTATTGCTCTTGGAATTGGTATTTTTATTTGCTGTTTTCAAAGTGTTATCGGAAGACAACCGCATATTGTCTTTATTTTAGCAGATGATTATGGTTTTAACGACGTCGGATACCACAATCCACGCATAAAAACTCCGAATCTTGACAGTTTGGCTGCTGGTGGGGTGCGCCTGGAAAATTATTACGTTCAACCAATTTGCACCCCAACCCGAAGTCAGTTGTTTTCTGGCAGATATCAGATTCACACTGGCCTGCAACACGGGATCATCTGGCCTTCCCAGGCAAATGCACTGCCCAAGAATGATACTACAATTGCCAGTAAGTTAAAAGAAATGGGTACAGTACCCATATGGTTGGAAAGTGGCATCTTGGATTCTACAAGCGAGAGTTTATTCCAACGCAACGGGGCTTCGATTCGTTCTTTGGCTATTTGACCGGCGGAGAAGATTACTATTCACACAAGAATGATGGTGGGTTTCCGGAAGAAAGGAATTCTCTCATCTGAATGGGTATGACATGAGAAGGAATGAAGATGTTGCTACTGATGCTGTTGGGAACTATTCAACTTTCTTATTCACAGACGAAGCAGTAAAGATCATTTCTTCCCACGAGCCGATAAACCCTTGTTTCTGTTTGTAGCTTACCAGGCTGTTCATTCACCACTTGAGGTACCTGCACAGTACACAGAGCAGTACAAAGATATAGACAACTACGCTCGCCGAACATATGCAGGCATGGTTAGCTGTATGGACGAAGGGATTGGAAACATAACACAAGCTCTACAGAAGCATGGCTTGTGGGATGACACAGTACTATTTTCAGTACTGACAATGGTGGTCAAATATATTCTGGCGGCAATAACTGGCCATTACGCGGCTGGAAAGGTGCACTGTGGGAGGGTGGAATGAGAGGGGTTGGGCTCGTACACAGCAAATTGTTATCAAAACCTGGTCAGATTAACATGGAAATGATCCATGTCACCGACTGGCTTCCAACAATTGTCCACCTGTCGGGAGGATCTGTTGACAGCATGCCTTTGGATGGTTACAATGTCTGGGAAACATTGAGCAGTGGAGAACCCTCGCCAAGAACGGAGATATTGCATAATGTTGACCCTATAGATGCTTATTGGGACAGCCACTTTGAGTCTTATCATCACTGCCGACAAGCTGCCATACGAGTTGGCGACTGGAAACTTTTGACAGGTTGTCCAGGAAATGGGAGTTGGATTCCACCGCCAGAGAGTTCCTATCTGTTTGAGCATGGACCAAATTACCATGACAACATCAACAGCACCTTTCTTTTCAACATAAGAGAGGATCCTGAAGAACGAAATGAACTATCTGCGGTATATCCAGATAAGGTGGCTTTCTTGATGCAGAGGATCAGGGAATACAATGCAACAGCTGTACCAGTACGTTACCCAGATCCAGATCCTGCGTCATTACCAGAGCTGCATGGTAATGTTTGGTCGCCTTGGGTGCAATAGAAATGGAATTTGACTTGAGTTCGCCTCATTAGACAGCTAGCAGCCCCTGTTTTTCCTAAACATGACAGAAAAAATAGTGGTGCAAAAAACTTGAAGTCCCCTCCTGTTTTTAAACAGCCATTTTTCGCTTTTTTTGCTTTTCGGTCAAGGATCTTTAGGAGGCAAGAGTCTGCTTTGATCACCTTTAACTTTTGTAATAATTTCTACAAATTTAAACAATATTCATACATTTGTAAAATAAATTGTTGTTGTAAATATAAAATAATGCTGTAAGGAGGTAGAGGAATATAGCAACACATAGGTAGAACCCTCCTGGGGAGGACTCCCATATAAAAGTGACGGGGGTGATTGTCCGAAATTTTGAAAAGAACCCCTGAAAGGTGCCAAAATCTTGTTTCCTGGGTGTGGTGGCTCAAACTCATTTTCACCCCTAAGAGGTTCCAATTATTCTAAGACAAAACTAGTGCCTGTCATATAATTTACCGGAATAACTCTAACCGTAGTCATTTTAGATTTTAACAACCTAACCGGTACCAAACCACGAATTTTAACCCCTAAAAGGTGCAACGATCACCCCTGTCACTTTTATATGGAAGCCCCCCCCCCCCCCCCCGGAGAACCTGCCTTTTAAAATACCCAGCACTTGAAGGTGTTTGTAATAAGCGCACCTATTCTAATAAACGCCCTCTATTCTGCACTACATGTAAGTGTTACTAACTTTTTATAAGTGGCCGGGCACTAGTAAATCAAGTTTTTAATGGATTTCCAAACTCATTCTACATCTTATGGACAATATAATGTATGTAAAACATATGAACAATAGTTTTTGTCAAACTAACCTTTCCATTAGAATATCTAAGGAAATCAGCTGATCAATTAAATTTAATATTAATGTAATAAAATGTAATGCTTCTGGTTATTTGAAAGATTGCTTTCAAAATGAAGACATACTATACAGGGAAGCCCCTCCCCCCCCCCCCCCCCCCCCCCTCAAAAAAAAAAAAGAAACCCTCACCAGGCTTGATCTTCAATCTGCAACAATATTGTCATAATTTCCATTCTCGTGCATCACATAAATACACATTCATGCAGTGCCCCTAATTATTGGCTATATGTTCATGCACATTTTACAACCAATAAGAGATACCTTGCGAATCTCTGTAGAGTCAAGAGCCCATCATCCTCTGAGAGCCAGGGGCAGATAATCGGGGTGGGTTGAAGGTTAAAACGGGCGAAATTGGTGCGCGCGGAAGTTTACTTGATGGCCATCAAGCTAAGTAAACTTTCGCACATACTGATTTTGGCCTTTTTATCTTCCTCCTGCCCGATTATTTGCCACTAAGGCTATGTTCACACTTGGTGCCCGAGCACTAGTGCCTGGGCACCGGCACAAATTGGTGGTGTGTTCATACACTGGGTACCCAATATATAAACATCTTGGCTGTGCCCGAGTACAAGGTCAAGACCTTGTACTCGGGCACCGGCACCGTGCCTGAATTCTGGCGTGGGTACTTGAAAAAAAGGTGCGTTCACATTAGTGCCGAGCGAGAATCGTACTCGGGCACCAAGTGTGAACATAGCCTAAACATAGCCCATGACATACGCTGGACATCTCTCTCAAAATCCCAGGTATTTTAATAGCTTGTAGTTTTCATACCAGGAAGCAGAAATTAATGGAGGCAGTGAAATCCCCTTGGAAAATGGGGGGCATGTGTCCTTTTTTTGTTGCAGTGGGAAGGGGAGGGGGCAGGGATGTCCCATATATTTTACTCCTGGGTCCCTCCCCTATCCCCTTCCTAAGTGGCTCCTGACTCTTTGTGCTTTTTTATTCCAAATATGCATGTGACTTTTTCAATTTCTCTCTGTTTTGGGAATCCCGCTTCCCAACTTCTCTTTTCCCGCCTCCCTTAGACTTCCCGCTCATGCTCAACCACTCGAGGGTTTTTATTCGCCCGAGAGGGACTGCACCCGAGCGATCCGACCCAGTTTCCCGGCGGTCAACTCTCTCTCAATGCATTTTGGGTAATCATTATTTCTGTTTGGCAGAGGCAGTCTTCTCTGTCTTCTGTGCCAATATGAGAGTGAAAATATGGCGAAATATTTAACCTTGTGGCTCCATCATGGGCACCTATACTCAGCTTAAGCAGGAGGACTGCTCTGAGGAAGGAAAAGACTCTGGAATGATGTCAACCGTAATTTCGTCGGGGCAGACTTTCCTTGCTGTCTGTGGCCGAAGTTTTGAAACAATTTCGGAGTGATCCTGTACGCGGTTTGACACACGATGAAGTCGAGAGGCGACGGAAGCTACATGGGTTAAACGAATTTGATCATGTAGAGGAAACGCCGCTCTGGAGAAAATATATTGACCAGGTTTGAAGTTAAATTAGTCGACATATTACATAAATCCGTAATTATTTCGCCACTACAGAAATATTCAATTGATTTTGTATTTTTGTTTGGCTAAAAATCTTCTAATGAAGTGATTCGGTGTCATACTTCAAAATGTAAGCTGTTGTCCATATAAATGAACATGTCCAGTGCTGTGGATTTATAACTGAACAACAAATTTTGGCTTGTATATTTGCAGTTCAGTGTATATCTTACGATACAAGAACACATATACAGGGTGACATATTTAATAATGTAATTCGAGTTTTTTAACCTGTTAGCATGTTAGCTTTATAATAGCTTTTAACAAGTTTGCAGTTTTTCGTGGCAAATTTCTTTTAATGTCTTAGTTACTCACTAGGGTATATTCACAGCGTGTATACCGCAGTGAATCCTGTATTTTAATTTTACTCAACACATGCATTTATTTGAACAGGTTGGGGTGAGATTGCAAATTCTGTTTCTAATGTCAATATTCTCGACTGGTACAGTAGAATTAAAATTGAAGGGGTACTAAGCTTATCTCGGATTAATATTTTTGTAGGATGAATATGGTTGATATTATATAACACCTTTTTGCATTCTGCTCTTTAAAGGGTATTGGAGGTGTATATGCACGTTTATAATATACTAACCATGGGATAATGCATTTTCAAGCAATTTGATTGGTTCCCTACTCATGGTCTCAGAGGCATTATACCCTCTCTACCTTATTTGAAATGCCGCGAAGTTCAAATGTTTTGTCTCGGGGAAAAAATGGCGGAATATTTTCGTATTTTTCCAGTTTCTTCGGAGAAATTCGACATTTTCCCTGCAATTTGTATATTATAAAACAATTATTCGCCTCAGGCTCGTGAATATTGGTGAATATTCCCCTCGACTTCGTCTCGGGGAATATTCCCCATATTCACTTCACCTTCGGCGAATAATTGTTAAGTATGTAGTAGCTTGCATTTATTTTGGTTCAGTATCCACTTGCTATAGCCTGGTGGATGTTAATGAAAAATTTGAACTTTTTGTTATCTTTATACTGTCATGTGATCAATAAATTCAATGTTGTAATAATGCATGCTAGTAGATTTTTAAAGTTACTAGGACGATGGCTGTTGATTTACACCAAGAGATTGTTTATAGAAAATGTTTGAAGAATATATTCATTCGTCATATATGAATTATTCTTCCTAACTTACTTCTTACTTGAAAATGGTTGAAAATACAGTTGAAGCTTACGTAAGCAGACACACTTGGGAAGCAGAAAAAGTGTCCGCAACTGGAGCTGGCCACTTATGGGAATGTGTAAAATACATACAGAGTTTGTATGAGCTAGAGTTCAAACGGGATTTTATCAACTCATTCAACTCAAGGCGAGGTTATAACTAATAAGAAGAGCTGTCTGCCTATGAGAGTGTCTGCTCAGAGAGCTTTGACTGTACCATTCTTGATAACACTTGAGGAAAATGTGTAAATGGTTTATTTTTTAAAGGTTGATCTCTATAATGGGAATAGCACCTTTTTGCACTCTGGTCTTCAACATTAATTTGACTTGATGAAGGCGTAGTTTATATTAGTTTTGAAGAATGTTTGTTTTATCTTTGTATATCCTTTATTAATTAAATTCTTACTCTGCATTTCAATTCTTTGCTTCAGAAAGGTCTTTTTATCATGAATCCAAAAATAAAAAAATGCCATCTTTGATTACATGGAGCCATGGTAACCATGGAAATACTTTCAATAGCTAATGCGGCTAATGTAAAAAACAATATTTCTCTAGTGTCTTTAAAAACTGTGTTTGCTTATATTTCGAAAGTCAAATTAAACAAAATTGTAGATAACATCCTTGCTTGTTAAAAAAATCCTCAATGCTTGTTATTGTGTTATGTGTAAATGATTTTTAAACTATAAAACAGTTATAGAATGGTTACACTGATTACATAACAATAAAGTACCAGGATCAGCTGTGCATACAGTGTATATGAAGAAGCCATTCATTTCTTTTACTGATTCACATAAACTTAAATACTGGTACTGTTAATTTAGATTATTTGCATTAAAAAAGGTTACTCTTAGGACTGCATAATATTTTGTTCAACTAGAAAACCATGATATATTGTTTTCACGCAGCAACAACAACTTTATTAGCATTTCCATTTTGGTTGTGAAAATGTTTCTTTTGAACAAAATTTTTTTGAAATGTTCAATAATTATTATATTTTATAATAACTTTAAAATGTGCTTCTCATACACTGTTTGGTTATGTTGTTTACCCTGATGCCTTTTTAAAAAGTATTAATTAAAAATTTATATGTGAAAATTGTCCTTAAATTAAAAGATAAAATATAGTTGTTTTTTTCCATTGATGAGTGTAGTGTGTCATAATAAAAAATTGCATGTTGTGTAAAAACTTTTCCCACACAAAGCTTTTTAAAACCAGCTGTTTTTCAAGCTTTTGTGTCATCCAATTCTCATGAGAATGATTAACAATTAGACGGCAAGCTCGAGGTTTCTATCGGCTGATAGCTGGTGAGGGTCGAAGCCCCGAGTCAACTATCAAAAGTCGATTGAAACCGAGAGCGAGCCATCTAATTGTTTTGGCATAACCCAGAGACCGATCTATTCAACAAAAATGTTCAGTGAAAGTGGTTTATTTCTAGTTTTGGTTTGTGGTTTCGGCAATTTTACTTGCGCGCGCTACCAGGGCAGTCTATTGAAAATTAAAACGCCCTTGCATAGCCAATCAGATTGCGAGTTTGCCTAATAGTCGGTCACTCGGCTATGCCTTTAGTAATTAATAATTCAATATATCATGCAAGCTTTTAATGAGGTGAGAGACATTCTCACATAATGACACTATAATGCCAGTAATATTGTCTGCCACACTATCCTAGAGCAACTGCAGCACTTAATAAATATTAAATAAATAAGAACTTCACCTCCTTACCTAGTATACTTACAACAGAACTGACCTAAAACCACCTCTTTTGCGAGCTCATCTGGCAACAAAAACATATCTGTTCTTTGCTGTCATTTCTCTAACACTGAGCGCTATTTTGTTTTTAGTTTAAAGAGCCTATGATTGTGTTACTGCTGGCTTCAGGCCTGGTTAGTGTAACTATGGGTCAGTATGATGATGCTGTTAGCATAACAGTGGTGAGTATTGAAATAATAAATAACACCAATAATTTAGAAGGAATATTAACACTAAAAACATGACGTTTCGACGACTCCATGTCATCATTTTCAAATGCAAATTTTGGAAGTTTTACAGGTATTATATATACATGTAAGACTTTGCATTTGAAAATGATGACATGGAGTCGTCGAAACGTCATGTTTTTAGCGTTAATATTCCTTCTAAAATGTTTTCCTAAAACCAATAATTTAACCTTTTTATATTTATTAATGGTGATTGTGGGCTGTCTGATTGGCTGCTTGTATTAAGCAACTTCATGTAAACTCTGGGTTCTCTCTGGCTTGATTAATATTAAATTAATGTATTTATCCTTTATTATTCACCTCCAAATTAATGTTGGTACAATGTAAATAGCAAACTAAGGGTACATGTATTTACCCCATTACCTAATGATCTCAATTTAGATTGGTTATGAATCATTGACCTGAGCTATTCACAAGACATCAAAAACAAAATTGTATTTTATTAATTTTTGTTTTTACTGGTTTATATTTCAGGCCATAATAATAGTTGTTACAGTAGCATTTGTCCAGGTATGGCAACAATGCAGTATTTCTCTTGTGCTTACTTTTCAACTGAAGATGCTGGATGATTCTGTAACGAGTATTCATTTAAAATTTTGTGTTTGCAGGAATACCGTTCCGACAAGTCAGTAGAAGCCATCAAGAAACTTGTCCCACCTGGCTGTCATTGGTAAAGAAGTCATTTTTTTATATTTAAAAAAATAAAATAAAATATCAGAATCTAAATTATCCTGAATAAGTACCAATAATTTGATGGAGAAATCCCATCTCCGAGACAGGACTGAGCCCACGATTTTCATCCCAAAGTTGCTATGCTGGTGTGACAATTTTCAGAGTACTTGTGAGTGCTCATGCTGTTTCTTGATTGGATAATAAGGGTAATTTTCCACTGGTTGAGTGAAACAAAAGAAGTGGAAAATGCTTTTCTCACACACCACTGGGGCCTGGGTATGGGTCATGTGACCGGTGAGGCAGGCAGTTGTTTTTGTTGCATCCGCCATTACTGACCTTCCCACCACCTACCCAAAGAATTTCAGTTGTATGCTGCATTATACAATGTACAAACCTTGTAATGTTTGGAAGCTTCCCAGTATTAGCGTGATATGTGTATAGTTTTTGATTTTACAATAAAGGTCAGGCTTGCAGCGGTTGGCTTGACATGGCTATCAGTGGTGTGTGAGAACAATATTGGAAAGACTTAGTCTTGAGTGCTTCAACAAAGATTTGCCAAAAATGGTACCTGTTCCCCCAACTGATGTAGATGTTGTGGTTCAAATTTTTTTGGTTTAAAATTTTTCAAACCAGTTTGATTTTTATTTTCCTTTGTCTAATATTCATTGTCATAATCTGAGACAAAGGAAAATCAAAATCAAAACTGGTTTGAAAATTTTTAAACCAATAATAAATTTAAACCACAACATAGATAACTATTTTTATGACAGTCACTGTGCCAAGTAGAGAAGATTAATATTTATTATTCTAGCTTTTTTTATTTCCTGTAGCATGGTACTCATGAGATTATTAAATATTTTTCCTTATACAGTATACGCGAAGGCCAAGTATCAGATTTTTTGGCTCGCAGTTTAGTTCCAGGAGATTTAGTCACCATATCAGTAGGAGATAGAGTTCCAGCAGATTTAAGGCTAATTGAGGTAAATGAGTTATTTGCGTGAGAAAATAAATTATGTGAACAGTGATTTGCGTTTTGAATTTGTTTGTTTATTTGGTAATACAGGTTAGACTTGTAGTGGCAGCAGCTTTGCTGATGTGAACCTGCTAACACTCACATACTTTTATCTTTTTATCCATGTAAAGCGCATTTGATCATTTAAATATGAAATTTGCGCTATTATTATTATTATTATTACAGAGGCCTGACCATGATACTGGGAGCTTCATGTCCTAACCCTTTTCAAACAGTGTTGTGGTTCTTTAGTTTTACGCCCCCTTTGAATCGACATGGCTGTGCTTTCGACTTGAACTTTCGTGTCTTAAATTGCCAAGCACTGAGATTCAAAAACCATGCTTGTTCAATAAAGAAAGGGCTATATATAGTCTAATACTTCTCTTCTTGTTCGCCGTGTTTTCGATATGAATTTGGAGTTTTATTGTCGACGTGGTATTTTTGTTTAACTAACATGTAATCGACTTGGCTTTTGTTTTGCATAAACAATGTCTCACAAAATAAATTTTGGTAATGAATAACAAAGGCTAATGCGTTAAAGAAAACGCGTGGACACATTTCCTTCGCGTTAACAGGCTATGGAGTCAGATGCTTATCTCTGAGCGGTACTGTAGGATGAAGGAGACTAGGCCAACGGCCAACCCAATGATGCAATTATCTGAACTGAGACAAGGTGCTCAACACAGCCAGCATGATCTTACCAGTTATTTTAAGACAGGGGTTTGTGGTCCGGCCGGGACTCGAACCCATGACTTCCTGCTCTGCAGTCCAGCACTCTACCAACTGAGCTAACCAGGCGGTAGTTATAACATTTTCTTTTCTTTTCAGGCTGTAGATTTAAAAATAGATGAATCAAGTTTTACTGGTGAGACTGAACCAGCAACTAAGACAACAGATATGATTCCTCCATCCAAATCAAGTGGAGGCATCTCACAAAGAAGAAATATCGCTTTTATGGGCACTTTAGTCCGCTGTGGCCGTGGCAAGGTGTGTGTAATATTTTCTGTAGACAGACAAGACAGACAATGAAAAAACAAAGAAGACAGAAACTGGATGAAATACCCACGGCACTAAAAAGAGAAAGAACTAATTAATGTTACCAGTTGAAGGAAGGATGGGAGTGAGAGTTCTATTTTGATAGATCTGCGTCCCCTCTCTTACCCTGGGTACCAGAGGTTAATTTCTCACATTGCGTCGGGATCTACTGGAGGCCGACGTCGACTCCCCGAGCGGCGTAAGTCGCGAGTCATAATAGAGACTTGAAACCAGAAACCGCGCAAGAAAAGCCTCTGGCACCCAGGGTACCCCTCTCTTTGATCTTGCTTTGTTTACATTCTCTAATAATATTAATTATTATGGACTGTTTGTTTAGGGTATAGTCACTGGAACTGGTGAAAATTCAGAGTTTGGTGAAGTGTTTAAAATGATGAAAGCAGAGGAAGTAAGTAGCATGCAAAATTATTAAGGATGGAGTGTGAAGAAACATCTTGTATTGATGTATGGTTACATGTACTTCCAATTAATTCAATATTCCAATATGGCTTTGTTTCAGCCTCCAAAGACCCCACTTCAAAAAAGCATGGACATCTTAGGAAAACAATTATCTTTTTATTCTCTTTGTATTATAGGTAAGCGTTTGGTTTTGCATATTGTCCAATTGCACCCTTAATGTATTATCACCCTGGCCCACTCTGCATACATTTGTACAAAAGTATCATGCAATGTTTGGGAACTTGTTATTTGTACAGTAGAACCCCGTTAATCCGACCACCAACGGGCCAGCAAAATGTGGTCGCATTTATGGGGTGGTCATATTAAAGGGGTTCTTAAATAAGAAAATGACTGACAGAAATTTAGCTCTGGACAAAAGAAAGTGGTCGTATTATTGAGGTAGTCGTATTAACGAGGTGGTCGTAAGGCGGGGTTCCACTGTACAGTAGTTTTTGTAGTCACCCTTACTGTGCCACAACATGAATCTGTTCACTGTATTGTTGTTTGTTTTAACTCTGATCATTATTTGTATTTTAATATTGACTCACCCTATGTACTTTTCAAACTATAGTTATACGAAAGTAACTGTTATTGTCATGAGAATGCCCAGACTGTCTGATACGTTCACAAACATTTAGTCTGTTCCTGTTCTCAATATGTGTGTACCAACAAGTATCTTTCATTCTTGTCCTGGAAGGTCTTATTATTCTTTTGGGTTGGCTACAAAAGAGAGGCATTCTAGAGATGTTTACCATTGGAGTCAGGTTAGTGGAGCCAACAATATCTGTTGAACTTCTCGAGTGTTGTCCAATACACACGACCTGATACGATCGGTAAATGGCATCAGTGTACCCTTACGATCCGTACGGCCGTGAAACAATGGTTTACGGATCGTACAGATGGCGAACTACATGTCATTAGTGGGACTTAGCTAAAAGAGGGGTCGAAACAGGTTGTCCGATCGTACGATCCGTACGATCCGTACGGGTGGTGAAACAATGGTTTACCGATCGTACAGATGGTGAACTGCATATCGTTAGTGAGACTTGGCTGAAAGAGGGGGTCGAAACAGGTTGTCCGATCGTACGATCCGTACGATCTGTACGGGTGGTGAAACAATGGTTTACCGACCGTACAGATGGTGAACTGCATATCGTTAGTGAGACTTGGCTGAAAGAGGGGGTCAAAACAGGTTGTCCGATCGTACGATCCGTACCATCCGTACGGCCGTGAAACAATGGTTTACGGATCGTACAGATGGCGAACTGCATGTCATTAGTGGGACTTAGCTAAAAGAGGGGGTCGAAACAGGTTGTCCGATCGTACGATCCGTACGATCCGTACGGGTGGTGAAACAATGGTTTACCGATCGTACAGATGGCGAACTGCATATCGTTAGTGAGACTTTGCTGAAAGAGGGGGTCGAAACAGGTTGTCCGATCGTACGATCCGTACGATCCGTACGGGTGGTGAAACAATGGTTTACCGACCGTACAGATGGTGAACTGCATATCGTTAGTGAGACTTGGCTGAAAGAGGGGGTCGAAACAGGTTGTCCGATCGTACGATCCGTACGATCCGTACGGGTGGTGAAACAATGGTTTACCGATCGTACAGATGGCGAACTGCATATCGTTAGTGAGACTTTGCTGAAAGAGGGGGTCGAAACAGGTTGTCCGATCGTACGATCCGTACGATCCGTACGGGTGGTGAAACAATGGTTTACCGATCGTACAGATGGTGAACTGCATATCGTTAGTGAGACTTGGCTGAAAGAGGGGGTCGAAACAGGTTGTCCGATCGTACGATCCGTACCATCCGTACGGGTGGTGAAACAATGGTTTACCGATCGTACAGATGGTGAACTGCATATCGTTAGTGAGACTTGGCTGAAAGAGGGGGTCGAAACAGGTTGTCCGATCGTACGATCCGTACCATCCGTACGGGTGGTGAAACAATGGTTTACCGATCGTACAGATGGTGAACTGCATATCGTTAGTGAGACTTGGCTGAAAGAGGGGGGGTTCGAAACAGGTTGTCCGATCGTACGATCCGTACCATCCGTACGGGTGGTGAAACAATGGTTTGGTGACTGGTGTCGGAAATCGAACTCGATCGTTCGAGTGTGTTCGATTGAGTTCGATTTCCGGATGTTCGATTAGATACGCCGGGGCCGTGTAGTGCGTCTGTGGCCTCACGCTTAAAGAACGAAGAATATACAATGTCTGTTGCGTGTTCGTGGCCACACGCTTAATGGCCTCACGCCTTTAGAACGAAGAATATACATTGTGTGTTGCGTGTTTGTAGCCTCACGCTTAAAGAACGAAGAATATACAATGTCTGTTGCGTGTTTGTGGCCACACGCTTAATGGCCTCACGCCTTTAGAACGAAGAATATACATTGTGTGTTGCGTGTTTGTGGCCTCACGCTTATAGAACGAAGAATATACAATGTGTGTAGCGTGTTTGTGGCCTCACGCTTATAGAACGAAGAATATACAATGTGTGTAGCGTGTTTGTGGCCTCACGCTTATAGAACGAAGAATATACAATGTGTGTAGCGTGTTCGTGGCCTCACGCTTAAGTGTGTTGCGTGTTTGTAGCCTCACGCTTATAGAACGAAGAATATACATTGTGTGTTGCGTGTTTGTGGCCTCACGCTTATAGAACGAAGAATATACAATGTGTGTAGCGTGTTCGTGGCCTCACGCTTATAGAACGAAGAATATACGATCCGTAAAGCATTGTCTGACGATCCGTACCGATCGTACTGATCATACGATTGGACAACGTGTTTGTACCCCCTCCCGGGGGGTACTCAAAAAAGTTTTATACGGGGAGGCTCCGCCCAGAAGTCCAACCCCTTACCCTTTCATATACCATTTTTCACAGAAATGGTACCCCTTTCATATACCTTCCATAGAAAATGGTACCCCTTTCATATACCTTCCATAGAAATTATGAAAATGGTACCCCTTTCACATACCTACAGTAGAAGCACTGCATCCCTTTTCTATACCCTTGTAATGAACTTAATGAACAATATATATCACCAGAAATCATCAAGCAATACCAGTAGAGATGTTAATCAAACAATAATATCATTTACTCATTTACTCGTGAAATCCCTACCCTTTCATATACTTCAACTCGTGAAATCCCTACCCTTTCATATACTTCAACTCGTGAAATCCCTACCCTTTCACATACCTCGAGCCTAAAAAAGGACCCCATTCGGGCGGAGCCTCCCCGTATAGTCCATTATAGGGAGTACCCCCCCCCCCCCCCCCGGGTACCCCCTCTGTCTCACTAATGATATGCAATTTTACCATCTGTACGATCCGTAAAGCATTGTCTGACGACCTGTACGGGTCGTATGGATCGTACGATCGGACAACGTGTTTCTACCCCCTCTGTCTCACTAATGATATGCAATTTTACCATCTGTACGATCCGTAAAGCATTGTCTGACGACCTGTACGGGT
The DNA here is from genome assembly GCA_029204205.1 of Desmophyllum pertusum. NCBI lineage: Eukaryota > Metazoa > Cnidaria > Anthozoa > Scleractinia > Caryophylliidae > Desmophyllum > Desmophyllum pertusum. The sequence goes on along the minus strand of MU826394.1, from coordinate 475,090 downwards.
CGTACGGATCGTACGATCGGACAACGTGTTTCTACCCCCTCTGTCTCACTAATGATATGCAATTTTACCATCTGTACGATCCGTAAAGCATTGTCTGACGACCTGTACGGGTCGTACGGATCGTACGATCGGACAACGTGTTTCTACCCCCTCTGTCTCACTAATGATATGCAATTTTACCATCTGTACGATCCGTAAAGCATTGTCTGACGACCTGTACGGGTCGTACGGATCGTACAGGTCGTGCAATAACATTCACGGATCGTATCAGTTCGAGAGTATTGGACATGGATGAACTTCTCTTACAGTGCCTCTCTCAGCTTAGTCTGCTTCGCAGCCACTATTTAGGCTGTTACACAATGCTTCTCCGCAATAATGCTTTTAACCCGAACTGCATTATTTTCCATGGTTTAGCCAATCACAGCTTCACTCCCATAACATAGAGCCAGTCATGCCAAAATTCACTGACTACATCAATCAAAGGTTGTGTCTCATCGTGGCCCTAGCATCAGACATGGCAAACACACATCAGTATGTTGCCTTTTGAAATTGATGTGAAAAAATGTCCAAAAAGCTTCTCATAAGAACAGTTTAGTACACATACATTTAGTTGGCTATTTACAAAGCGCGGCCGAGGAGTTGAACTCAGGACTACCAAGAACAAATCCAGCTAGTGGCAGATTTCAAATCCAGAACCCCACTTGGTTAATGACTAATGATTTTAAATATTTTTTTCTGACAGCTTGGCAGTAGCTGCCATCCCAGAGGGTCTTCCTATTGTAGTCACTGTTACTCTGGCACTTGGTGTAATGCGGATGGCCAGAAGAAATGCTATTGTAAAAAAGCTACCTATTGTGGAGACTCTTGGGTGTGCTAGCGTTATTTGTTCGGACAAGACCGGTACACTTACCAAGAATGAAATGACAGTAACGCAGATATTCACTGCCGATGGACACTATGCAGAGGTGAGTCTGTTGAATTGATATTGACATACAAATTCTCCATACTGGTCTCTGTTCGTTCTTAGTGTACTAGTTGGGAGAATTTGTAATTGAGTCATGTTCTCTATTTTGCAGGTTTCAGGAGTAGGGTACAATGGGTGTGGTCATGTAACCATCGCAGGCCAAACTCTAACACCAAACAGCAACTTGTCCATTACTAAGGCCATGGAGGTGAGGAGTGCTCAGTTTTTGGTATCAATTGAACTAGCTTCTTTGGTCGGTATTGGGGAAATATTGATCAAATCCTTTTTTGCAAGTTTATGGACTGAGCCAAATGGTTCCAATTGCAATATTATTGGATTGAATTGGGCCACTCAGGGAACTAATCAATCATCTGGCTTGGATCAGTTTTGGGCACGGGTCCACCGTATTACGGAAATCAGTTAGATTTTCCGTATGACTCAAAATTGCGGGAAATGGCATTTTAGAGAGTGAAAATTGAAAACATTTAGAAGGGAGCGCAAAAGGTCCTCAGACTCTAGGAAACTGGTCAATTTGTTTCCTGGATCCGCTCCTGAGTTTTCCATATACTGGTAATGTGTCATATAACTGTGACAGCATGACCATGGCCTGGTTCTAAACTTGTCTTTTTGTTGTAGATTGGTTATTTGTGTAAACAATGCACACATTCAAGATGGTTCACTGTTTGGTCAGCCAACAGAAGGTGCCCTCATAGCTGTAGCACAGAAGGTACTGCAACATAGAATGACAGACATACATATGTATTCCTACTCCCCAAGCTGGATGGAAACAGATTAGATTACACCCCAAGTATTTCAGTGTCAGGTCACCGTAACACTTGAGGCACTGTGAAAGTAACGTGGAGTCCATTACAGTAACCATTAGCCCCCCCTCCCTCCTCCAAAGGAATTAGACACACCGAAAATAGCATGTCCAGTATTGACCTGTACATACAGCTTTTTCAATATGAATACAGTCAAACCTCCCATAAGCCGACACCCTTACCCTTGGAGGAAGTTAAAAATGTAGTTTTGTATGTGGCTGGGACCATGACTAAGTGTCCACTTATGGGGTGTCCATTAGCGGAGGTTTAACTCTTGTGATTCTCAGAATATTTTTGTCAATAGACTGCATGTTGTTGTTTAAACAGCTTGGTATTAATGACCCAAGAAGAATGTACACACGCACAGAAGAAATCTCTTTTAGCTCCGAGAAGAAGTGGATGGCTGTTAGGTACAGAAGACAGGTAGGCACACCAAGGTCAACAGCTTCGAGAGCTGATCTAACTGTATTAGTACCCTACTACCGTAAAATTCATTCCGATAATAAGCCCAATTTAACTTTTTCCAATAATTACAAGCCTCCCTTATATTACTTGTTTTATAATAATGATAATAATAAAACTTTATTTATGTGTCAAGAAAATCTAGCCCCCTGTTAAGACTAATATTGCTAATTGGGGACACCAACTATTAACTATTATTATTATTATTTACAAGCCTTTATGTTTCATATCGTTACATTTAGAGAGTTTTACTACGCAGTATTTCTGTATGCACCTCAAAATTTTTAGATGCAAAATCCCTTTCAGTTGTAAGCCAAAACATTTTTGAAATGCAAAGTTCCTTCCAAGAATGTTCTTTCCTTCTCCACCCCCTCAAAAATAATCCTGCCAATGCTGACAGGTTTCATGTCTGTTGCAGGACAATTCAGAGGTGTATTACGTGAAGGGAGCACCTGAGAAGGTGTTACAGCAGTGTACATCATACAGCAGACAAGGCTCTGTTGTTCCTCTTGTTGCCAAGGATTTGGAGCTGTTTGCTGATGCTGTGGCTGCTATGTCATCCAAAGGACTTAGAGGTACACCCCATAGCCTGCGAGCAGGCTCTCTTGTTTGGCCTTTGCCACTCGCGCAAACACAAATCGACGACACGTTTTCATGGTCTACACTCTTTTGTAAAATAAACAAGATACTATGCGCGCTCTGATTGGCTCAAAACCATTTATCATAACTCCATGGAAACATAGAAAATTGGTTCATGCTTTTATTTCATAAAAACAATAGAAAACGTTTTCCCTGTGTTTCCATACAGTTATGGTAACACTCGTGAAAGTTTGGGAGAACTCGAAATTGCTGTGGAAACACTCGTGTGCGGCTTGTGTTTTCCACAGCATTTCTCGTTCTCCCAAACTTCACTTGTGTTACCATAACTCTATGGATACACGGAAAACGTTTTCTATTTGGTATATAGACCATAGAAATGACGCCATAAAATGTTCAAAACTCCAGTGGAACCATGAGCCACAGGCTTGTGGTTTCACTGCCAAGTTTTGATGAAAAAAATGTTGTCGATTTGTTTTTACAATAACATGAAAAAAATACGAGCGAAATTGGCTTTATTTTTCGCGCACGACAGAGCAAAAGAATATGTCATCACTTGCGTTGCGTTTGATGTCATTTTCGTGGTCTATACTCTCATCGACCATCTCTGTTGACCAATGATCACGCAAGGAATTTGACAGTATGAGTAAACTATTATTTTGAGGTTTCCTTCAACTTGAAGATAGTTTTGTACATCGCAAAAATGGCTGTGACTTATCCTTTATTATTATTATAGCCAGTCCATAATTGGGCAAAATAGAACTAATTGACAATCCCTGTTATTTGTTTGCAGTCATAGCTCTGGCCACGGGGTCTGACTTGCAGCAGCTGTCGTTCCTGGGTATAATGGGTCTGCTGGACCCGCCCAGACCCGGGGTACGTGAGGCTGTCCATACACTGTTAGAGAGTGGAGTACAAGTCAAGATGCTGACAGGAGATGCGCGGGAGACTGCACTTACTATTGGTACTAAACAAGTTTTTAGTTGAACCAGTATTTAAAGGAAACCTCCACTGTTGGAACAAGTTGCCGTTAAATTGTTGGAAATATTGTCTAACCTGAAAATGTGTTAAAATAGATTGGAAAAACGTTCAAGTGTATCGGGAAAAATTGGATACAAATATCAGCCATTTTTTAGGTTAAATTTCCCGCGCGCTTTCATCTCTTGATCTTGAATCAAGGGAAAAGTAACATAAAGATGGCAAAAACTAAATACAATCCGGTGCGTTTCACAGTATAACAAGTATAACTAGTTCTTAAAACTTAAATTCGTTACCTGAAGACTCTTCGAAGCAGCTGAAGTTTGTATGACCAATGCCTTACGAACCACATTCTTGCTAATCTATTTGTTTGAAATCGAAATCTTCTCAGGATGTGCAGGAAGGCTTTTCTCATAAAATAGTTTTGCTTTCTCTGTTACTTGCAGCGGAAATCCTGGGAATTCATGTCAAAGGACGGTTAACGTTATCGGGAGAAGAGTTGGAAGGGATGGATAGTTTGCAATTAGGAGATGCCATACAACAGGTAAAGCGGCTACATAGCCCGTACACAATCCAGAGGGGGAGGACGCCCCTATAAAAGTGATGGGGGTAATCGTGGTTTGGTACTGCTTAGGGCATTGAAATCTAAAATGACTACCTTAAGAATTATCGCAGTACCTTTAGGGTGTTATAAGCTGGAAAAAAATATGATGAATTCGAACCACACCCACAAGGGGTTCCTTTCAAAATTTACGACAATCACCCCCGTCACTTTTATGTGCCCCCCGGAACACCCCCCCCCCCCCCCCCCCCCTCCCGGAAAACAATCATCATTTGCGGGTGTTCTGATAGTCTCATTTGCGGCCGTTATTCGGGTTGAAAAGATTGATGTTGCATGAGTATTTTTTTGTAAAACCAATTATACATCTTAGCATGCGCATAACGTATACAAATAGCTGCAGATGGTTTACTTCGCTTTCCATTACATTGTCAAGCACATGATGTAGGTAACTCTTCAGTGAAATATTGTTCTCTCAACAGGCTTCAGTGTTTTATCGAGTCAGTCCCAGACATAAAGTAGCTATTGTTAAGGTACGTTTTACAATACTTACTTAATCCTCTTTGTGTACTAAGTAGCGCATAACGTTCTACAATAACAAGAGTAAACAGACGTTGTTTCGCGCTCCTGTTTTGGCTAGTTCTACCATGATTCTTTTCTCTTTTATTCTCTTTCTTTGCTGCGATGACGATAACGAGCGGCGAGAGCTGAGGGGGTTTCTCACTCCTCCCGCCCCAGCTCTCTCGCGGATTTGCCGCTCACGAATGTCGCCATCGCTCGCCAACAAAACTGCCAACCTTTGCCAACCTTGTTCATACCAATTACAGTCAGCTCTCGTTATAGCGGACACCCTCGGGACGTAGTTTGGAGTCCGTATTAGTGAGAGTCCGCAATAGCGGGAGTCATTTTCAGTCAAACCTCTATAGCTTTCGCCGGGGTGAGGGCTGGATTTTGTCCGTAATAGCGGATATCCGTAATTAGGGGTGTCCGCAAGGCGAGGGTTAACTGTAAAGTGAATTTTCACGATTAACCATTTACTATATTAATGATTTTATTTTTAAGTAATGTTCAATTAGGTCCTGAATTTCCCATGTTGCTATGCAGGCTCTTCAGAAGCGTGATCACGTGGTAGCGATGACTGGTGACGGTGTAAATGACGCAGTTGCTCTGCGCCGGGCTGATATCGGCGTGGCCATGGGTCGAGCGGGGACTGATGTGAGTAAGGAGGCAGCGGACATGGTGTTGGTGAATGATGACTTCTCCACCATCTTGGCTGCCATCGAGGAAGGCAAAGGAATATTTTACAACATACGAAACTTTGTCCGTTTCCAGTTGAGCACGTAAGTAAACTACGAATGGTGACTTACGGGATATACAGCATTTGCAGATATCACAGTGATGGTGTTTTCAATTGTATAGAACAGACCGGTCTGAATTTATAAAGATAATCTGAACGTTACAAAAGTACGCGTTGAATCAGAGAACCGACTTGACTTCTTTCGTCTTGAACATGAATACTTTTAGACTGATTTTTTTCCTTTTCTATTTGTTGGTTTTTAGGAGCATTGCAGCGATTTCTTTAATCACAATATCGACGTTTCTGAAACTTCCCAACCCTTTGAATGCCATGCAGATTTTATGGATCAATATCATAATGGATGGGCCTCCTGCCCAGAGGTGAGATATCAATGTCGTTAAAAATATCCATGGGGTGGGGGGTTCGAGAGGGGCGTTGTGATTTGTTCTTTGGCAAGACACTTAACTCTAACATTGCCTTTCTCCACCCAAGAGTGTAAATGGTACTGGTTCAATATAGCAACCTGACAAAATGCTTGGGTAATCTGTGATGGACTAGCATCCCATCCAACGGAAGTGGCCAATAATCGCTTTCCGAGGAATGAAATGAACTGTAACTGTTACCTTAACTACAAAATGTTGCCTAGCTCATCCTCAACACTTTACCCCTCCCCCCACCACACCCCTCCCCACCTGTCCCTCCCTACGCCAGCACCTTGGCACCCCACCCATGTGGGGTGACCCTTGTACTGACAGGTTCATGTTCTTCTCTTTGTAGTCTTGGCGTGGAACCGGTGGACCGTGACGTCATGAATAAGCCCCCGCGAAACGTCAAGAACCCAATGATCACCAGGGCCCTTATATTGAACGTGCTGCTGGCCGCTAGTGTTATAGTGACTGGTACACTGTGGGTCTTCTGGAGGGAGGTATGTTCTCAAGCATCTTTCTTCCATTCACCACTTTAAAAACGAGAAGCAATCTGGGGCGAATCGCATCTCGCAGTTACTGGGGACAAAATGGCGGCCAGCTTGACGACGCATCCCCAGTAACGGTCCCACAAGCGACTGCGAGATGTGACTCGCCCCAGATTGCTGCTCGTGGCGAATGATTAGTGTGGGCGCTGGAATTTATCTCATATTATGCAGCGGCAGAAGAATTAGTAGTCTACACAGTAGTCGGTTCCGGGAGGGCAAAAGCAACGTTAAAGAGCACGTGCAAAGGAAGGGACGGACAGAAAAGCGAATCATTTTGTGTCTTCATCGTAACTGAAAACACAGTACAAATGCAGTTGAACCTCTCTACGTCGGCCACCCAGGGGCAGAATTAACTGGTCTATGTAGAGATGCGGCCGTTGAAGGGAGGTTTCTATAGAAATAAGGGTATGGATCTACCCGCGGTTGGGATGAAAAAACACCTATCTGTCGTAGAGGGGGTTCGACTGTACAACTGCAAGAAGAAGTTGTAGTTTGCTGGTTCTTTTACAACTTTGTCAACGTTGTATAACACAACATATTGTGTCCGCTGATACAGTTTGTCTTTCTGTTCCAGATGAGAGACAACATTATCACTCCACGTGACACAACCATGACGTTCACGTGCTTTGTGTTCTTTGACATGTTCAACGCGCTAAGCTGCCGTTCACAGGTCAGTACCATGTTAATCTCGAATATTCTTTAACTCATTTAATTAGGTACCGTGAAATACCGATCTTAAGACCCCATCCTCCGAAAATAAGAACTCCAATCTCTTAAAGAAAGATATAACTTCTTCCGATTGTAAATAAAAAATAAAATAAAATAAACAACTTTATTTAAGTGTCAGAGGATTTAGCACTGCTGTAGTAATTGTGGACACTGTAAATGAAGAAACAAATATTGTTAATAGAACGTAAACTTGTTAAGAATCCCAACTGGTGGGAGGCTGTCCAGTTGACTATTTACAAAGCGTGGCCGAGGAGTTGAACTCGGGACTACCGAGAGCAAATCCAGCTAGTGGCAGGCTGGAGGATTTGAACCAGGGACCTCCAGATTTCAAATCCAGCGGTCTAAACCACTCGGCCACGCCGCCTCCCTAAATATCTCCTGTTGCAGAGCCTGTTTGTATTTTATGTCCAGAGTTCAACTCCTCTGCCATGGCATGTAAATAAACTGGTTGAAATATTTGTTTCACTGACTGGATGCCAGGGGATCAGACCCGATACAGCTATTTTTTAAAGTGCTCTCATTGTTCGCTTTGGTCTATTTACTTTGGCGTTTAAATCAACACTCTTGTTTTTTGTTTTCAGGTCAAGTCGATCTTCCAAACAGGTTTCTTCACAAACCGTATGTTCCTTTACGCTGTTGGTGGTTCTCTCATGGGACAGATGTTAGTAATTTACTTCCCTCCTCTTCAAGCAGTGTTTCTCACCGAAGCTCTTCATTGTACGGACATATTGTTACTAACCTGCGTTGCATCCTCCGTTTTTATCGTGGACGAGATCAGGAAAATGGTTTTAAGGACGCTTTCTAGACGCAAACAACTTCCAAAGGACTTCCAGTATTACGTGTGACGACATAAGCGTATTCGCACTTCGGTGGTAATCAGTTTGCACGCTGTAAGCAAATCAAATAGTAGCACAGTGGACGGAAACAAGCACCGTTTAAGTCGAAACTGGCGTCTGTGAGAGTTCTGTTCCCGCGGTTTTTTCGATTCTTGGTCAGTGGGGTTGCTAAGCAACATGACATATCCCGATCCCGGACGGTTATCGTACATGGTTTTTGATTGGTCGGTAAGGGTCGGAAATCTTCGTACACGCAGTCTTCGGCAGTGTTTTACGTGGGTGTAAACAAATTTAGCACCGATATTACAATTACGTATCATTGTTATTCAATGATTGACTCAATTCTTACACGATTATCATTCGTTTTTACTGCGCTTTTCAATAACATGCGAACTCTCGGAAACTCTGCTCAAACAACGGTTTCGTTTTTCGCTGCCATCAATCATTTAGTAATCCATTCAAAAGGTCACGTCCGTGGATTGTGATTGGTAGATTTCGATCCATTTTGTTTGTTTCTTTTTTCACGGTCCGTTGGTTCGAGTTGTTTGTCGTCGTAATTTTGTGATTGACGGCAGCGAAAAACGCAATTGTAAGTTGGGTTTTGAACTTCACATTTCGCGTGTTATTGAAAGGCGCAGTAATTTAAATTAGATAGCATAATTAATAATTGAAAATTTCACACAAATGTGCCTGTTACGTTCATACGAACTAGCTAGGCTTCCACGCAGCGGTTATTTCTGTCGTGTCAAATGACGGCTGCAAATTATAAAATGATGATTGTATAAATCATATTAATGTAGGTGATTGTAGATAATACATTGTGTAAATAGCTACAAGCCTGGTATAATTGTTGAAACACTTCGTTTATGACGCATCTTGCCCCTCCCCATCCCTGTTCGATGTTGACAAAACACTTTAGAACTTGTACACGAGCGCATTTTGCCAGTTGCCAACATCGAAAGGGGATTACATGATCACAATTTAAAGTTTTTGAATGTATTTTAACTAAATGTGGGCGAGATTGCAGAAACAAACAAACCACTGTTTGATACCCTAGTACTTTTTATGTACTACAGTCAACTCTCTATTAACGGACACCTCTATAAGACGGACACTTGTATAAGACGGTGTTGGTCCTTGCACGCCATTTTTCAGTCATGTTACTGTATCTAAACTCTCTATAAGCCGGACACCTCTCTAAGGGCCTGATTACATGGCGAATTTCAGCCCGGGCTGAAATTTCAGCCCGGTTAGGGGGGCTGAGATTTCAGCCCGACTTCCGAAACAAATCCTCTTGAAATGAAGTTAGCGATTACATGGACAAGGTTTCAGCCCGGGCTGAAATTCATCCCGGTTTGAGAAACCGGGCTGGAATTTTCAGCCCGGCCAAACGGGCTGAAAAAACCATGTAATCGGAATGGAATTTTCAACCCGCGGCTGAAAAGTGAACTTGGGCATGCGCAGTGATTGTGTTTTGGCTAAGTTGTAGAATGCCCGCCAACGTATTTGCATGTCATTGAATACGAATGGTCGTTTTGTTTTTATATACACGTGCAGCCGGTATGTAAATAAGTTGCCGGGTATTGTAAAATCGCTCCTGTGTTTTTAAACAAGATGGAAAAAAGGTTCCAGTGGAACAAGGGAGATAAAATCGAAAATCTTATTCGATGTGTCGCGAATTTCAAATCGAAAATAGAATATAACAACAGCTTCGTTCTTCAAACGTTCAGCCGATATGTAAATAAGTTGCCGGTTATTCAAATCGCCCCTCATTCTCTGATGACTCTTCCCGCGCAATTTCAAATTTGGCGCCCGGGCTGGAATTTCATGTAATCGCAACAAAATTCCAGCCCCCTAACCGGGCTGAAATTTCAGCCCGGGCTGAAAATTCGCCATGTAATCAGGCCCTAAGACGGACAGTTTGTGCCGGTCCCGATGGTGTGGCCAAACGACGATATCCGAAAATCGGTTAGAGTTGTTTTAAAGCGTTTCACGTGCCGTTGGGTTTAATATATGGATTATATTATTTACAATTGTTGAAATTTGCTATGCGATGCCCCTGGTCGCTCTGGGTACGATTTTTTTATATTTGTGTGACAAACTAGTTTTCCTTTCGTTATTAAAATGTAGCATTAGATCTTCACAGGAGATATGCTCCTCATCTTCAATGTGATTTTCATAAAAAACAATATTTATCAAATTATCTCCAGCGTACGAATTTTATTCGTCTCCCGTTATTGGGTCGTCACGCAACACTTCTGTAAGAGGAAGGGTTGCGTGACGAACCAAGTAACGGTGTGAAGCCTTCAAGCGACTTCGTCCCCAGGGTGTTCTCTGGTGTCTTCTCTGAAGACCCTGGGTACGAGGTTGATTTTAAAAAGGGACGCATGCATTATCTTAACCCTAGAGTACTACTTTTGGTCACTATTTTGCGTGTGAACAAAAATTTGATGTATAAAGGAAGCTTTGTAGAACAAATTACGCTGTCGGTTAAAAGTTTGGTTTAATTTATGTATATGGTCTTTTTATGGAGAAACGTAACCTTGTATATGATGAAAATAACTGAATAAAAATATAAAGAAAGTTGAAGTATAAAATTGTGTTCGCTGAAGAGTTGTCTTGTCTTGGTATAAACCGTATTCGTAGGAAAACCTTGTTGATGGTAAAGTTCACAAGCATAGCCACCGCTTCTCGTCCGTCTCTGAAATCATGGCCGAATTACTAGAACCGGTCAAACCTGCTCCAAGTGACGATTGAAGCATGTACATTACCGTACTCAAATTCAGAATCAGCCAGTGAGAAGCTCTATATACTCTCCTGTTCTCGACCTATGGTGGGAAGCTGCACATTATTGCATGAAATTGTTCAAACAAAATGTTGCAAAGTGTGACTTACGACGAAAAAGTTAGCCAATTTTCGCGCCAAAAACGCCGCTGCCGCACCACGTACGTCTCGTACTCACAGCAGTAGTCCTCGCAAAGCAATTCAAACCGATTATAAACCCAAATTCACCGCCGGAAGAAGGTAAGGTGATGGAAAGTCTAACCTGAAGCAGTTATCGACACTGCCTGTAGTTCTCGTTATCACACTCGGCAATCGTCGCTATCACACTCGGTACTTGGTTTCATTTTCGTTGTTTAATTATTTCTGTACAATTAAATAATTTACATTTCTTTTTTTCGAAACTGAAATTGGAAAACATATTTACAAAACGAATGCTCTTAGGAAGAATTAAGGAAATATATTCACGTTCCAGCTAAGTCATGCTGAATTTCAGTGAAAGCCGATGTGAGTTTCTGCAGGCGTTTTTCTAAAGTCCTCTTGGTCAGCGCATTCTCTTGTAATAGTATGCGCATCTCATCCTCCACTTCCAAGACCTGTAAAAGATCAATGACAACCAATCAATTACCTTGATAAACTTTGTACAAGTTGTAGCAAATCTCGTCCTTCTTGTAAATAATAGAGAATATATTTCTTTCCCATTGAAGATACGCCGCCGTTGTTTATTTAAATGTTGAACACGTGCGTAAAGTTGAAACTGAGGGGTTATTTAGAAAACGTAGAAGGTAACGCAGAAGAGTCCTCCTCTGAGAATAAGGCGCGGCAAACTGGGACTGGAATGACTTGGGATGAACTTTCAGTCCGTAGCTAGAAAGATGCGTAGAAAGACTAGAAATAGAGCAATTTTCAATTGACCTTGAAAATGCGTTAGAGTTCGTCTTTTGTTTGACTTTCAAATAGTTGAAGGTGATGCGTGGTTCCATGTGTATTTTCTTGCCCTTTAGGACTGAAGTTTAGAGTTTCAAGTAATATATCAAACACGAGACAGTGTTTCATCGGGATATCCAAACACCGAGAAGAGAGTTGAAAATACGACGTGCAGCGGAGTATTTTTGACGAAATTCCAGGTGTTTGGAAATGTGATGAAACACTGTCTCAGTGTTTGATATATCTTCTCAATCGAAATAAAATCGTAAAATCTATGCTTATTAAGACCGGGTATCCAAACCTCCGACACGGTTATGATTTCCTTTGTTTTAACTTGATGAATTATTTAAAATGAGCCTGAGAATTTTAGTTGCATTGCGTTTTGTTCGCGTTCTGTTTGCGCGCAATCATTTCACGGCCAAACGAGAATCACTCCATCAATTCTCCTTTCTGGTTACCATACATTTCTATTAATGTTAGTTTTGAGAATTTGGTTTTATATCAAGACCTTTATTCTCCTCACCTGTCTGCTTGACAATCTATTGATATTGTAAGGAGAAATTTAATGCTGATCACTGTTAATAAGAATTTGTTGTTCCTCACCCTGCTGTTGGCCTGTTCTATCTCTTGCTGCTTTTGATTGGTCATGTTTGAATCTGTTGCTCGTGCGCCTGTCTCTCCTGTTCCAGTTGTTGGCGGAAAGCGTCATCACAAGCTTTTAATCTCTCCACAGCGGAACTAAGCAATTTAAAAGGAGGAGGGGCCGTATGATTACAGGTGAAGGTCAAATTCGTTCCTGAATCCTAAGGACTGGCTTATCAGTGTCGGCGCTTAACTCCGGTTTCCGTAGCATGAAGCGACTAGGAGTATAGGATACTCCCCTGGATGGGATGCTAGTCCATCACAGGCTACCCCCCCCCCCCCCACCCCCACAATGACCCCGACTAGCGCTTGAACCCAGACCGCTCGATCCGGAACGCGCTAACCATTAGGTCACCGCGCTTCCTATTACAACTGGCGATAAAAGCCAAAAAATTAAATCACTTTTAAATCATTTTTCCATGACTGTGTAAATCCTGTCCACTGTACAGATTGTTTATTATATAGCTACAAAAACTGTAGGTCTCTTCTTTGGGTTGCTATTGTGTTGTTGTTGTTGTTGTTTGATAGTAGGCCGGATACAATGAACACAAACTTACCTGGCCGCTTGGATGGCTTTGTCTCTCTCTTCAGTGAGTGTGTTTTCTTTTTCTTTAAAGTTGTTTCTCATCTCAACAACTTCCTTTTCCAGCTTACCAATCAGTTCACTCTTTTCCTGCCACTTTGTTTTCAGCGTTCTGTGAGGTAAGAGATCCTTGTAAGTATTCGATTAAATAAATGTGGTTGTAACTTTTGAGACTCTAGTGTGTGACCATTCAAATGAAAGCTATTGAGCAGTACTTTCAAGTGGTGCTGTTTGTTTTTGACAATTTTGCAAAGTGAAATTCGAGATTTTTTCCTCCGTTTGAACTTAGCACTCTTGGGAGTGAAAGGGTTAAGTTGAACGAAGTGTCCTCAATTCTTGAGTGTTCTTGTCACTTGTTCAATTTTTTGAGAAATTCGTTTTCATTTTGCGAGACAACAAACTCTAAATTACACTAACAGCAGCACTCTGATAAAGAAAGTGATTTAGTTTCTAAAGAAACTGTTGTGCTGCGTCGGCGGACAAGTAAGGAACACACGATCACGTCACCATCAACTGGGCATACGTCACGTTACTTAGCAACCCTCTGACCACACATCGTGGGCTCAGCGAATAGTGCAGACGGATTTTAGACCGGGAATGATTTTTGTTCCCGGACAGTAGTGGTCACGGCCCTGCGATGTGTTGCGTCAAGTAAGAACACTCGGAACGTACCTGTGATTTTCTTTGCTAGTTTGTAGATCTTCTTGAGTTTTCTTCAGTTCTTGTTTGAGAGATTCCTTGCGGTCCATAAGCGCATCCAATTGTTTCCTGTTCAATTGTATTAAAACACAACACGTATGGATAGGAAGAAAAGTCGAAGAACTACAGTAACTATAAGTCAGACTTCAAGCCTAGGTGGCTTATCAGGCCGATGACCATCGCAGGTAACGCCAGCATTTTTGTCAGGTGGCCCTGACAATTCGTCGGTACCCATTTATACTCCTGGGTGGAGAGAGGCACTGTGAGAGGAAAGTGTCTTGCCCAAGAACACAACACAGTGACCCCGCCCTCGAACCCAGACCGCTCGATCCGGAGTCCAATGCGCTAACCATTAGGCCACCGCATCTCCCACATGGTCATCGCTTAGCTTCTCTTTCATAATCATACTGGGTAAGGAGAATTGAGAAACATATCTAACCTGCAGCCTCCTGATTGGAAGATGATTCAGCAGCTAACGGCTCTTCAAGGTTTCTCTCGCGTGTTTGCTGTCTTCTTTCTTCTCGCGCATGTCAGAGTCTTGATCTGCGAGTTTCTAAAGAAAAGTAACACGACGTAAACATTTAACATCAAATATTGTAGGACCCAGTACCTTGCGAACGATAATAGTATACACGTCCTTCCCGAGAGTATTCCCGCGGGGCCGACTGCGCTGGCGACAAGTACATAACAATGAATTAACCTCAGAAAACGTTGAATGGACTAACCTGTTTGAGTTTTCTAATGGAGTCTGTTTGATCCTCGATAACTTTGGCCTTGATAGCTATCGTTTCATTAGCACTCTGAAACAAACGTGTGATCGAAACAAAATTATAAATTGACTGAATAGAAGATAATGTTTAAACAATTAGATTACGAGCTCGAGATTTCTATGATGTGATAGTTGATGAGCCGTAGGCCGAATCAACTATCACATTTTAGAAATCGAGAGCGAATAATCTAATTGTTTTAGTAAAAATCATAACAATTGTCTAGTATTAACTCTAAATCTTCTTCCGAAACTTCGGAGAAACGAGAAGAAACCGCAATTTTGTAGACGACCTCCAGCCACTGCACACTAATGGCTGATAGTGTACGAGTAGCTCAGCCAATCAGATTGTCTCATTTGCATTAGTATACTAGTAGATTTGTAGAGACGTGTAGTGTGTTTGACGTTCATCCTATATATGGACTGAAAAACAGGGACCTCTCTTTTGAGAAAATATTCATAAATCTGACGCAAGCTACTCAGAAAATACTGTAAAATTCCTATAGAAGTTCTGGGCTTATTTTTGTCGAAAATACTTTTTTGGCAGAGGTTTTTTTGTAAGGGCGGAGGGGGGATTTCATGGAAGCTTATTATCGGAAGATTATGGTATTCCCGAGTTCTACCAGCAAGAGTTGAACCTATAATATATATATGACTTTCCCTACACTGGTCGGACGCTCTACCACTGAGCTACAGGAGACTCGTGGGAGCTAAGGCCATATAACTAGGTTTAAATTTGACAAACGTCCCGCATACTGCTAGGACTTGTCGATGTGTGAGGTATGTGTGGAAAGAAACAATGTTATATTTGTTAAAGGAGAACGGAAGGTGAAAACAAAGTTTTGTAACCACTTTTAAATAAAGTAAATGATGTATCTTAACTAAAATTTGTAATATTCGTCCCTATAATCCATTGGTAAACTTGTTATGGACTGTAAAAGGCTCGCAACAATGACACGATGTACGTCCGCCATTTTGTCCGCCATTTTGAAGGCATGGGCGCTAAGCATGACGTCATTGCGCTCACTCGTAAATGCGTCAAATCTCAATATAAATACTCTGGTTGAGAAAATCATTCGTTCGTTCGTTCATTCGTTGCCGTGGGCTGTTCGAATAGAACTCCCAAGGACTCTAAGAAAGGAATAAGTTAACATCGCCTGGCATTAAAAGATAAAACCCTTTTAAATAAATGACTTGCTCAGATAAAGAGAGAAAATTTGCCGCAAATTTTTTATGAATTTATTAAACTCATCGAGAAATCTGTGGAAATCAGTTGCAAAACAGAGGGACGACTCTAATTACGCAGTACGTAATCTATATTATCCCAGCATTAAAGGATAAAAACGATCATAAATGTTTCCGTCGTGGTACCTACATATTATTATTTACAGTCCCACGGCGCTCTTATTCGAGTCCGCGCCTGACCTAAGCCAAAGAACAATTGCCGTCTCCAACACTTCTGTTTGCAAACAGATCATTTCGAAACTAGGATGCTGAGTTATACAGCAAAGAGGGGAATCCTCCTCCTCCAGATCTGAGCCAAATAATGAAAACATAGCATTGCAAAATTCGTAACCGAGTGCAAGTGTACATGTCAGGGTTTACACACACGTAACAACAACATAGAGCAACACAAAATAAAATCAAACACGACAAATGAATCGTTTCTAAATCAGTATGTTTATTATCCTTTTAATTAACAATATTCACCTGCTATTTTGTCATAGCTTCGTCGATCTCCTAGCAGTACACACACTCTCTTTCTTGCTGAGTTTTCCAGTTTTCGATTCCAATGTTTACAAGTACACCATGTGGTGTTTCCTCCTCGTGCGATCTCGTCCTGGCTTTCAGCTGCTTCAGTATGCTCTCCGTCGGAATCCGAGAGATCTCATATGGGCTCGAACGAATACGGTTCAAACTCAGCCGTATTTATGGATGTATAAGCGAACAGTATCTAATAAATAATTCTCAGAAATGACTGCAAATCCAAGAACGTGCAATCGATAGATCGAGCAAAGAGCGCATTGACGTCACAACATGGCGACCGTGAATCCTTATTTGGAAGTAACCGGAAGAGAAAGCACACAAAATGGCGGACGTTCAATTCCGGCGAATGCTGTTAGATTTCGGTCGTATTTGCACTGAAATATGTATTTTTTTCGCTCGTTTCTTCGAAATTATAGTTTTTTATAGTTATTTCTACAATTGTAGTTATTACGAAAATTATATTCTGTAGCCTTCCGTTCTCCTTTAAGCTTTGTATCTTTCTCCTTATGCCTTACTTGACATTCCTTCTTCAGCTCGCTGACCTCAGCAGTCAGTGCTTCAATGCGTGCTTCCATTCGTCCGCGATCCTGAGCAAGTGATGACCCTGACGACAAGAAACAGCATGTGACACTTGATCCTTTACTACAAGCGACTCCATTGAACAAGTAAAGTTTTCAGACGGAATTCCGTCTGAGAAATATCACGACCCCTTGGTTGGTTTCATTGAGTTCAAGTCTTGGGTAAACGCTTTACACTCACAGTGCCTCTCTCCGCCCAGGAGTATAAATGGGTACTGGCAAATTGTTAGCGCAACATGAAAAAATGCCCTTGAAAACTTTCGTCGCGCCGATTTTGCCCGATCTGTAACTTCGTCGCGCCTGACTAATATAAGTGCCCCTGGGTCTCCGAGAATGGTGCTAACAACAACAATCGCACAATCTTCTTGCAATAAATTAGTTTCCATAATAGACAAGGTCAAACATAAAGTAATGAGTGTGTAGTACCCTGTTGTGCGAGCTCCTCGCCCCATAATTTTCTCTCGGTTCTCAGGCCTTCAATGACTGATCCTTGAGCTCGTATCTGAGCTGTCAACTTAGCTTTGTCCTAAAACAAACAGAAAAACATCACACTACGAGGAAAAGAAATGGAGAAATAGTACATTGGTGTGAAGAAATCTCAAACACTCGACAACTGAATTTGAGCTATAAGCGTAGGTGAGACAACCTTAATTCAAAGATAAAGTACCTATACTGACACGTGTTTTTTTTTTAAATCTAAACGGCGCCCATTACTCACTTTAAGAAATATGTTTTATCAGTCAGTGACGCAAGCTACTCGGAAAAAAATTTCCGAGTTCCCCCAACAAGAGTCGAACCTATGACCTTTCTTACACCGGTCGGACGCGCTACAGGAGACTTGTGGGAGCTTAGACCATATAACTTGTGCCACTGACTGATCAGTAAAACATCTTTCTCGTATTTCTACCAAGCTTAAAATTCACCATCACTTCTTTCAGCTGCATTACTATTGTCGAGAAGCCCTGCTAACAGCAATTTAATACCATTACTCTCATGAATAACGTTTCAGTCAAGGCCCTTCAACAGCTCTATAAGCTTGTAGTATTCCGTAAAGCACTAAAAGTGTTAACGACAGGAAACGTCTCTTGTAACAGTTCAGCGTACCTGTTCCAGTACTTCCAGTCTCGTCAACTGTTTATTAGCTTCGTTCAGTTGTTTCTCTAAACTCTGTATTCTTTCCTGCGAAAACAAGACAACATCAGTTAGATGATAGAGCGGTTTTCATTGAGTGTCAAAGGTAAACATGCATTTGCTTCGGTTTTGCTTTACTACGCTCTCTGATTGGTTCGAAAAACTCGCACTCTTTTCTGAACCAATCAGATGCAAACTAAACCAATCGCGTTTCCGCGCTTGACGCAGTTACATCTATTTGCTTCGAGTTCTGATTGGTTCATTGTGTTGTTTTTGGTTTTACTGCACTCAAAACTGCTCTAACCTTGTTTACATCCGCCCTATTAGGTGATGAGATGGCGGCATCTGAGGATGATGAATTTACCCCTGGGATGCGTGAAGAATTCCCTGACTAAACCTTCAAACCCCCGACTATTTCTTGCTCAGTGATTCTTCCGCCCTAACAGATGATGAGATGGCGGGTACAATGTGTTTATCCCTGGGATAATACATTTACCCCTGGGATGAATGAAGAGTTTCTTTACAAACCTTATAATCGCCGACAATTTCTTGTCTCCCTCGCGACAGTTCGGTGATTCTTCCTCGCTGCTCCTTTACCATCTAAGTACAAATATAGAATATAATTAGTGGCGGAAACAAGAGCCGATTTTGCCAAATCCTCGTTGAAGCACACGAAAAGTTTCCGAATGTTATCGTCCAATCAGAAATGACACGAGCACTCCGAAAGATGTGACGTCAGCATTACGTCATATAGATACGTTACGTCACGTCACGTCACGTCGCGGACTCAGAGACGTAATTTCAGGCTAGGTTAGTGGCTAGGTTATGGAACAAGAAGTTAATTTCTTACCGCTGTTAGTTCGTTGACCATGGTACTGGCCTTGCTTTCCTTCTGTTTAATCGTGTGTAAAGCTTCTTTCTGTTGAGCGCACTCATCGCTTACTCGCTCAAACGCTTCTTGCAGCTATTCGGTACAGAAAAAAGACAAACTTAACATGATATTTGACTGCTATTAGACGATCAACTTCTTCCTGATTCTCATGCCTATTTGAGCTCTGTGCAAACGAAGTCACAAATTGATGCTTTACTTCAGTGCAACTCTTGCGGCACTTGTGCTGACTAGCGACGGCCAACATACAGTACCCACCTCTCTGAACCGGTTAGCCTCGATCTGAAGACCCATTCTAAATTCGTCTTCAAGTGCGGCATATTCCAGGTCTCGCTTGTTTAACCTTTAAGCAGAAGAAATTTAAAACGGCATAATACCTGTGGAGATTTCCCCAAATCAAGGCTTAAACCCCGGAACGTACAATGAAGGGCCAAACGAGGATTAGAGTTGCTGAGACATGGCTCTCATGAGAGTTTTCTTAATTCAACTCTTACCGACTATTGTCAAGCGTGGGCCAAACGAGAGAAACCTCTCGACGACTCTCGAGACAAATTTGAGCAGGTTCAAATTCGATGAGAGCGCACGAGAGTCGCTGAAAGGGCATGAGAGTTTCAGTCTAAACGAGAGTGAGAGTTTAAACTCTCAACAACTCTCATCCTCGTTTGGCCCGGGCTTTAGAGATTGTCACGTAGAAGAGTACGCGTTTTCCCCAAGCTTAGGTGACACCCTTTTGAGACTTGAATTCCAGCCACCTTATCTGGTCACTTAATCTGGTCGCTTACGTTCTTTTGGCTTGCTTGGAGATGTTTAGACTTTCTAAAAGCCCTTTCCAATATTATTTTTCCCTTTCGTTGGTTTTGGTTTCCTCGTTGGAAAGGACTCTTCCCACGTTTCTCGCTCGTTGTCGCGACTTCGTCGCGCTCGGTTTCGCTTAAAGAAGACGACTTGTGGCAAGTCTAGGAGATGTTAAGAAACGTTTTGTCCAAATTTCAGTTTCAGCACCATTCATTAACACAAGTTATGACGAAGCTCGACAACACAGAAATATAAGTGTGACACTGGTTAAGAAACATTAAAAAACGAACGTACGAACTAGTCTATGAAAGACCATTTCAATCGAAAAATTTATATCTTCGTCGGTTTCGGATGGCGTGAAAACTGTAACTGAAAACGTATATAGGTCAAAAAATTATGTAAGTATGAGAAAGCGTGAGAGAAGCAGCAAATAATAGAAATGTACATATTATGAATATCTATGTGTTCATTCCCTGTGTTCATTTACTGGACATCTTGTTGAGACCAGCATTTTTTATAAATGCTGATAGATTTTTTCCAGGTTAAATAAAGCTTTTATTATTATTATTATTATTCCCTGTGTTGTAGTCCTTTTGGGACAAAAATCAAAGGAAAGATTTATCCTTGACGTAAATTTCGCCGTGTTCGAAAGAAATAGGTCAAGTGGGTGGGTGAAATAAGCTAATTCACAGTACCCAACTAAAAAAAGTTAACTGTTATCAGACTCATTTCTTACTTGTCTTGATATTCTTTAATGATCTGCTGGTGAAAACTCTCCTGCTTAGCAACCTCCCGGTCTACTATCTGTCGCATCTCCTGGCTGTCAGCTCGTACCAGGCCCTCCACTGCATTTCTGTGAGCAAGAAACAATAAGGGTCACAATTGAAATGGTGGATTTCTTTTTATACAAGATGGTTTTAGTCTATAGTAATAATTAATCAAGTGTTGGAGCAGTTTTCAATTGAGTTTCGAAGGTAATCCAGAATTGCTTTAGTTTTGCTTTACTACGCTCTGTGATTGGTTTAAAAAACTTGCGCCACCTACTCAACCAATCAGATGCAAAACCAAAATCAATCGCTACTTGGTCGCGCGCGTTTTCCCGCGCTTGGTGCCGGTTACGTGTATTTGCGTCGAGTTCTCATTGGTTCGTTATGTTGTTTACGTTTCTTGTGATTGTCTTTTGAAATTGTTTTGGTTTTGGTTCAGTTTACAACACTCAATTGAAAAAAACAACCCTCTTGTAGTTTAGTTACCTGTGTTCCTGCTCTCTGTTAGCAAGCAATTCCTGCAGTTGATGTACCTGACCCTTCAGCTGTTTAACCGAGTGTTTTGACATTTCACACTCCTTTGTTAAGGCGCCCACTTTCATCTGCTCCTGCTGTAACTGGGTAACCTACATAGATGTGATGCTAGTCAATCGCAGGTAACCTCCCAGCATTTTTTCAGGTTACCCGGATGGGGAGAGGCATACAATTTAGCCTGTTCCAGGCGTTCGGATAGTGGGGGAGCGATGCGAAAAGACGCGCGAAGCGCGAAGCGCGAAGAGCGGCGAGGAAAAAAGGCGACGGGGTTGGGGAGAGGGGGCCCACTCTTCGCGCTTCGTGCGTCTTTTCGCGCCGCTCCCCAACTATCCGAACGCCTGGAACAGGCTACATACAATTGAGAAATACACTAAACGACCTGTTTTCGACGCCTTTTCGATACCTTTCTATTGGAATTTCAAACTTCTCAGCCAAAATGAGCCAACAAACGCACGTGCAATTAACTTAGTTTTTGATTTGCTATGCAATAGGAAAACAACACAGATGTCAAAAATGTCAAAAGTTGATCAAACTGTATAGTGTAGTAACGGTACAATATGACGAAGTTCATTTAAAGAAAAACGTTTGAAAAGCAGCTTTGATTTTACTATTGCTTAATCCTTCGACAAGCGGGCTTCTCAACATACGAGGATTTGCCTTGATCACTATAAAGCCAGAAAATTAGTGACACAACTGAAAGAACCTTGTGAAAAGGCGTCCAAATCTTTATACCCCTTTATCAAACAGAGCCAGAATGTGAACAACTGACCGCCACAGCATGTTGTTTGATCTTGTCTGTCTCCATCTTGGTAGTAGCTTGCTCCAAGGCTCGCAGCGCTCTCTGTTGATCTTCCTCGTTTTCTTTCATCCTCTTTACTTCTTCGCTAAGTTCAATATTTTTCGCCTAAAAATTACGCAAGTTAAGTAATTAAGACAAACCATTGAATTAAGTACTGAGATCCACAACAGCAACGCCGAAGATAACAGGATCTCGCGATTTAGATCCATTCAGTCAGAGTAGCCTGCGAGAGCATCCGGTTTTATCGGCTCTTCAGTGTTTCAAAAGCCGAATGCTCTCGCAGGCTAGTGTCAGTGCTATCCTTTGCTGAATATGTAAAGACCGCATCCAGTTCCAAATAGAAACATGAAAAAGTCGCTGTCGTGGTTCCCGTTTTCCAAACACCCCAAATTTGGCGACTTCACGTTGTTGTTTTGCAGAGGCCGGGACTCAGGAGAGCTAAAAAATGTATGTATTGCCAAGAGACTTGGTATTGCTCAGTAAACCTTTTGTTTAGCGACGTTCTCGTTTCCGTTGCCGTCGTACTGCCAAAGAGACCTTTCTCCAAAATGGCCGCCGCAAATTCAAAATGATTAAAATTAAACTGAGTGGAAAATCAATACCAGCACCTGAAAGATCACCTCTTGTTTAGTGATCGTACGAAGTTTTGTTAGGTTAGGTTCTACCTGAGTTGAGAAAACGGAAGTTGAAAACTGGAAAATTTAGAGACGTTTGTATGTACCCCCAGTCATACAAACGTCTCTAAATTTTCCAGTTTCTCGACTCAGGTAGAACCTAAGCTAACGAAACTTCGTACGATTTCCAAAAAAGAGGTGGTCTTTCAGGTGTTGGTATTGATTTTCCGCTCAGCTTAATATGAATTTTCGGCGGCCATTTTGGAGAAAGGTCTATTCTTAGAACAATCATAAAAATAAATTTATGACAATAGGTGAGGAGAACTTATATTTGTCACACCTGCACTTCATTTACAGCTTTCTGTAGAGAATCCTTGGTCTCCTTCTCTTTCAGCAATGCACGTTTTAACCGACTGCTCGCCGCCAGTGAAGCTTCTCGAAGTTTCTTTTCTTCTGCTTCTGTAAATTATTGAAACAACATTTGAAATGGAAATTGTAGTTAAAGTGGTGGTCATAACCGACTGGAATATACATGAAAAAGAGTTGTTGATTGTGACTGTTGCAGACAATTGTATCAACAAAAGAAACTTTTAAGTTTTCGGTCAAAACAGGATAACGAATAAAGAGGCATTAGAATATCTGTAAGTATGACAATATCATTTCTAGCTCGAGTTGAAGCTGCCGAGAGTTTTCTACAACCCTCAGAGACTATTATCACCTCGGGCCAAACGAAAGAAAACTCTCGACGACTCTCAAGAAAAAATTGAGCCGGTTCGAATTCTTTGACAGCGCACGAGAGTTTTACGCAAACGAGAGTGAGAGTTTGAACTCACGGCAACTGTCTCGTATTAAAGTCACAATTCGGTTCTTTCAACTCCCAAATCAATCATTTATATTCACAAAATGAATTTCAGCCGCAGGAGACGGCTGAACTTGATTTGGACTACAATAGAACCAGACCAAACCTTTAAGTTGTAATTCTTTAACTGCATCGACCATTCTCCTTGCAGCCTGTTCAGCTTTCCATCGTCGCTCGCGCTCAGAATCTAATTCTTGAATGAGTGACTAAAGAGTAAGAACACAGGCCCATCATGGATGGTAGTAATAATAAAACTAGAACGATGCTAACTGGAACCACTCTCTGGTGTTGTGCGAAAGAGAAGGTGGACATGGCTGGGACATGTCCTACGGATGGAAGTAGACAGTTGCATTGAGATGGACACTCCAAGGGAGGCATAAAAGAAAGAAGCAGGCCTAAGGTGACCTGGCGAAGGACAATGGAGAGAGAGCTGAAGGAGTGTGCCCTCACCCTTGAAATATTTAGCTAGGCGATGGACAGAGACCGGCAGCAGTGGAAGACCCTTATGGAAGCCCCATGTGCCACTTTGGGCACTTTCAGTTTGGGTCCTGAATAAGTGGTTGTGATTTATCTCTAAAAACAACATTAGTGGAGATTTGTTATGGTAGATAAACTGACCAGAAATGTTTCATCATCTTGTGGATCTCTGACAGGCCGTCCTTTCATTGTCTTGCCTTTTATTGCCAGATTTCGTACTTGTTTATCTGACGGTGACGTAGAGCTTGTTGACTCGACTGTGACATGAACAGATGGCTTGGTTCGTGTCTTAGTTGGTCCTTTCTTGGAGACTGGCACCCGCTGTGTTCTTTTAGCTTTGGGTGAGCGTTGAACTTGTTTCCTTTTCTCTGGATGTTCATTTGATTCAGACTCATCAGAATTACTGTTTTCTAATAAAAGAAAAAATCCTACACCTAGATATAATCCTAAATTAAGTTTCATGATAAACTGAACCAATTCTCAATAATGGTAATACAATATTAATGGTACAAAATAAGAGTCTTTTATGTTTAAGCTTAAGGCGGACAGCACCAAACTTACCTACGCCCTCTGTCATTTTCCTAGCTTGCCTTGAAACTTGGGTTCTTTCCTGAAAAAGGAATACATCCCAAGCTTAAAATAGTAATATTTATTTTATTCTCTATGGTAGTACTGGAAAGGTACCCATGCTAGATTTCACAAGAGTACTAAATTCCCAGGGAAGGGGAGGGGGGATTACTCCCCTACATAAGCTATATATTATGTGCCTCCCCAAAGGCTATGGTTTTTGAGCCATTTTGGTCTGGAAAACGGGTATAGATTTTAAACATTTTGGTATCAAATTAGGTATGTTTTGCCTGCCTGTCTGAAATAGGGTACAGATTTTTGCCATTTGGGCTCGGAAAGGAGGACATCTTTAAGGGTCAGGTCTGGAATTGGGTAGGGAAAAATCGCATATTTTGGTCTCAAAATAGGTAAGGGTTTAAAGAAGCAAGCAGCACACCCTCGCCACAAATTTTGAGGAGAGTACCCCCAGAATGTGTACCCCATCCCGGACAAAAAATGTTCATTAACTAATTGAAGGGTGTGGCGAAAAAACAGCATTACAACAATAGAATTCTATTGTCGTAATGCTGTTTTTCCACCATGCCCTTCAATAATATATTATTATAAACACTGGACCTAAGCCCAATTCAACTTACTGTGTTGTGAATCAGACGAGAGAGCTGATGTTCAAGGGTCTCTAAACGAACTTCATGATCAGCTGACAGGCTTATTTTTGCAGGCGGCTTCTTCTGCAAAAACCATTTGCAAATTGAAATTAGTAATGAGCAGTTTTCCACCAGTAATATAAAATGAATCCTTTTATTAACATTAATCATCACTGGAGGAACAGCTTTACAAAGTTGTCAATACATAAGACCTGATCACACTGTGCAGTGGCGGATCCAGGGGGAGGGTTGGGGGAATCCGTACCCCCCTATCAGATCTGAGGGTTTTTTTTTTTTTTTGCTTTCACCATTATCCATAGCAAAACCATCTCCAGGATCATTCAGAGCCTGAAATCTCCAAATTTTTCTGGGGGGCACCCCCATCAGGCGCCACCCCTCCCATGCCACCCTGAACACGGCTATGCCATGCAAAAGGCGCAATAGCTACTGCCATCTACTTCCAAAAATTATCCTTCTACTTCACATTTTCGGTAAAACCCTAGGAACCCCCCTATCAAAAATTCCTGGATCCGCCCTTACTGTGGAATTGCTAAAGTTCTTTTACATATCATTCAGTTCTCTCCAGTCTGTTAGATGTCTGTCAGCGAGTATTTGAACCCAACTAGTACAACAAGCATACATTCCAAATGTGATAAAATACATTTCTGTGAACAAATTATGTAAATAAACAAAACTAGACAGCCATACCATTGGAGGTTCCTCTGTTCTTCTTTCCTCTCCAACATCAGTTTCTGATGACAGTGGTCCTTGTTGTCTGAATCTGTCGAGTACTGAATCAATTCTTGGAGTCATAACTTCATACTTGGAATCTTTCTGTAAAAAGCATTTCGATATCAGGGAGCAAAGAAAACAGATATTCCAGGTGTTAGAGTGATTGTGTGCTAGCCCGAAGGCCTGACTTCATCTGCCAGCTAAAAATGTCCAAAATTTACTTGCCAAGTCGGGAAAGTGATGGATTAAATTCACTAGCCCAACAGAAAAATCCACTAGCCCTGGGCTATCAGACAGCCCTTTCTTGGGATGCTGGATATACAAAATAATATGTTTCTTTGCTAACAGTCCTCCATCACAGAGTTAAGCATCACCCTGTATGAGTCACTTTAACCTTATTAATTAATAAAAATTAATGTTCTTACTCAGTGAAACTCACTTACCGAAGGGCTGTCAGCAGAACTTTCTGATCTCAAGTATTCTAGATAGTCATCCATTTCTTAAAAATAACAAGATATTATTCAGTCAGTGACACAAGCTACTCGGAAAAGAATTCTGAGTTCTCCCAACAGGAGTCGAACCTACATGTATGAACTTCCACACACTGGTTGAGTAATAAAGGATTGTACCTGGAATGCTGAACACATCATCTCTTGTTGCCGCTGGTTTCCCGGTCCGGTCAAGTCCATCTAACACTTCTAGCTTTTTCAATGTTGCTAGTACACTGGATCGGTAAGCTGATAACTCACACACAGGATTAGCTTCTCCATACTGTGACAATGTTAATTCTTTTAGCATTCTACAGCCAGTAAGACAGTTGATCACATGATCCAGGGAGCTGAGCTGGTTTCCATGGAGATATAAGCCGCTCAAGGTAAATGCCGGTCCATGAAGTTTCTTCAGCCCTGAGAGATTGTGAATCGCATTGTAGGACAAGTCAAGTCTGATTAGATTCCTGGAAGGACAAAGGTTAAACAAAAAGTTCACTGCAGTGGTTTGGAAAATTGTAAAATCCGAAGATCAAAATGTTGACAGACATTGGTAACTGCATGTAGCAGTTAGCAATAAAAACGGATGGCCATCAACTGTAAACTGACTGGA
This sequence comes from Desmophyllum pertusum, assembly GCA_029204205.1. Taxonomy (NCBI): domain Eukaryota; kingdom Metazoa; phylum Cnidaria; class Anthozoa; order Scleractinia; family Caryophylliidae; genus Desmophyllum; species Desmophyllum pertusum. Next base: position 448,222 of record MU826394.1, on the reverse strand, counting down.
CTCAGAGGCAAGCTCAGTACTACCAGTGCTTATCTCCAGTATGTATGGGATGCTAGTCCATGGCAGGTAACCCCCGGCATTTTTGACAGGTTGCCCTGACAATTCGCTGGTACCCATTTATACTCCTGGGTGGAGAGAGGCACTGTGAGAGTAAAGTGTCTTTCCCAAGAACACAACACAGTGACCCCTCCAGTGCTCGAACCCAGACCGCTTGATCCGGAGTCCAACGCGCTAACCATTAGGCCACCACATCTCCTGGTTTTACTAATGCCAAAGGGTAAAAAGTAAAGTGTGATTGAAGGAGCCAGATGTCTCATAGGTTCTGGTACTTAACTTTTCTACTCAGATCAGACAAGGTTTCAAGCACTGGCCAAACAGAGTTGCGAGTGGATGAAGTCGAATTGTGACTTTGTTTGCGTTGACTTGCCATGACTTGCATTCACTCTGACCAAGGTCAAATTTGCGTTCAAGTAGATGCAAGGTTTTTACTATCTGGCCACCCAACAGAAGTTAATGTAAGTCAACACAAGTCTTGTTGTTTACTTTGAGTACTGAATGGTAGCGCACATGGGAGTTAACCTGCAACATTCATATGTGTTTTTTAGCAACTTGCATGAACTGACGATATTTGGCCACCCAACCCAAGTCTGTACACAAGTTCATATTTCAAAACTTGCGATTACTTGTGACTCTGTTTGGCCAGGGCTAATAGTTGCCTGGTCCATGCTACTACAGTTGAATACCAATAACTCAAACCCTCGATAACTCGAACCTCCCGCTAACTCGAACCTTTTTGGATTCCCCTTCAGGTCATTTTCTTACTAATTTTACCCTCGATAACTCGAACCTCCCGATAACTCGAACCTTTTTCGATTCCCTTGAAGGTTCGAGTTATCAGGATTCAACTGTATATATAGGAGACATGTTAGTTGGGACAGTTTACTCTCTCCTGCCCCTCTCAATGTTGGTTTGCTTTCTGTACATCGCTCCTCTTGGATAAAAATGCTGTTTTGCAACACAATAATTATTATCCTTATCTATTATTTATTATATTAGTCTACTGGTAGTTAGCGTAACTCTGTTTTATTCCTATTTTTGCGTGTGTGCGTGTGTGTCTTTGTTTGTTTGTGTGCCCGACCTTAACATGTAAATTATATATTTATATTAACTGGCTGCCTGGCATTTTTAACTTCTAGGTTATTTCGGGTAGCCAGTACCCCTATTATTTTTTTCTGTCCAATTATTGTAAATACTTTTAGTAACTTGTGGGGTAAATAAAGTTTGTTGTTGTTGTTGTTGTTGTTGCAAGATTGGATAACAAAATAGCAATGAACAACATTGAGAAGGGAGAAGGGACAATGGGAACGAAAATATCAGCATTATATAAAGTGTCCCAACTAATCTTGTCTCAGATTGTAGCTTAACCCTCCCCATGAGACAAACACAAGTCACAAGCAGTTGAGTACCTCAGATTTCCCAGTCCTTCGACAACTTGCAATTCATTGCAGGATAAGTTAAGTGTCTTGAGACTCTTCAGACCACCAAGTCCTTGAATTCTAGCAATGTGATTGGACGACAGATCAAGATGTTTGAGTTGCTGTAGTCTGTCAAGGTTCTCCATCACTGAAATATTGTTGCAATGCAGATTTATAGAAATCAATCCAGGATCTAGATGGATATCAGACAGACTGTTTATCTGTGCGTCTATATAGCAGATCTCCTTTGGAAAAGTAGTTGAAACAACATCGTAGCTACCATCTTCGCTGTCTTCAGTTGCCATGTTTTGTTAGCGATCATGATCAGCTGCGATCATCCATCGATACTCTTTGCTTTTTCACCTCGATTGATTTCCATCTCCACGAAATAATATGGTCAATCATGACTCAGCTGGAATGATGCTGAACAACACGACACAACAATCGCTGCCACACATCCTATCTAATTCGCTTGCTTCTCGCTTGTTTTCTCTTTTTCCCTTTCAAAATGGCGCCTAATGGCATCGTCCGCTGGTCAGAAAACAGCACTTACTCGCGGTGTGTTATGGGTGCCCTAATTTCTCAAATAACAAGAATTTTCAAAAAATATATATATAACCGGGCTAGGGCTTTCCACAAGTTGCTCGAGATTTCCCAAAAAGTTGCCCGTAATTTCTCAAAAGGTTGCTCAAAAGTTGCTCAAAAAAAGTCAAAAAGTTGCTTTTTGTAACGAAAGTTGCTCAAAAGTTGCTCAAGAAAACAAAAATAATTTTTTTTTGCTCTCTTCCTTTATTTGGTCTGATGCAAAAATATGCAAATTGTACAACGGACGAAAGTAAGATTTCTAAGCATTTTTGTGCAATTTTGCGGCGTAACCAGCGTTGCTAAATAACTTTGTCCTCAATTAAAACCAAAAAATGTATGTACGAGTAAAGCCCTACGCATCAATATTAATATTAATAAATTAAGACGAAATCCATTAGAAAATCGAGTAATATTTCTGGCCAGTGGACAAAAATCCCGTACTACGACGCCATAAGCTTTCACGCTTAAACTAGACATTCATATGAGCCATACCTTAACGGTATTCATCAAATAATATAACTCCACAATCCTTAAATTGCTTTCCGCCTTGAGTTTCCTCCCGTGAATGGGTTGAGTCATGAGAGGTGGCAGCCGTGTTTTTGTTAAACATGGCTGCCACCTCTCATGACTCAACCCATTCATGGGAGGAAACTCAAGGCGGAAAGAAATTTAAGGATTGTGGAGTTATATTATTTGGTGAATACCGTTAAGGTATGGCTCATGAATGTCTTGTTTAAGCGTGAAAGCTTATGGCGTCGTAGTACAAGATTTTTGTCCACTGGCCAGAAATATTACTCGATTTTCTAATGGATTTCGTCTTTAAAATTGTCTACTAAAACATTGTGAAATATGGAAGCAAGGCCAATTTAAGCACTAAAAGCTGCTCCGATTTCTCAGAATTGGTAGAAAACTAGAAATTGCTCAGAATGCAAAAAGTTTCTTGAAACGAAAAAAGTTGCTCGAAATACGAGAAGTTGCCAAAAAGTTGCCGCAACTTGTGGAAAGCCCTAAACCGGGCACGCGCAAAGGTCAAACTGTTTCTGTTCTTCTCATGGATATTTATATTTTAAACTCTGTTTAAAATGTACGTCCAACAAGAATACTTCAGAGGTGTAAACTCACATACATGCACGTCTTAATTATAAATGGAAACTCTACTTCCTTGGTTAGGGCTCTTACCTTTGGAAATGTTACGAAGATACGTTTTTAAAGTATTTCTTGTCTGGTTGATTGTAGCGTAATGCTCTCGCTCGTGAACTAGTAGCTACTAGTCAATACGAATTGCGCAAAACGCGAAAAACGGACTTTGAGAAAGTCTACGAGTTTGTGTACGTGTAACTTAGCTAGTGTAACTTGTGTACGAAGAAAAAAAAAGACGTTAGCGACTGAACTGACATAGTACGTTAGCGAACTAACCTAAGACGTTAGCGAACTGGCTTTAGACGTTAGCAAACTGGACGTTAGCGAAACCACTCGTAGGCGAAACGACCGCAAGGTTGAGTAATTCACATACGTGTGTTTAAAATGGAAACTATACAATCTTCAAGTAAAACTCAACACGCTTTAAAACGTCAGGCAGGAGTTCATTTCAGGAAATGTCCTTCATTGCAAGTCTTCTCGAGGGATTCATGACACTGTCATGACCCGGGCTCGGCCTCGGGCCTTGTGTGAGAGAGAACCACTCTCTATGACTGTTACACCACTTAAATATCTAAAAGTTGGAGCGGGAAGTCTCCCAAATAGTCCAGAAACGTCTGCTGTGGACTCTTTAAAAATATTTTCGGCGCAGAAACATTTTCATTACGCGGTATGAAAGATGCGCTACGCAGCTTTTAGACTCCTTTTACGTATTTTTAACGTATTTTTCATTTATTAGAAGAACCTACAAGTAGTGACTGTATTATACGACAGCTCCTTCAGAATACAAACAATAGGCACTCCACCTTTGGCCTCGGAGACAAGGACAAGCCATCAGCTATTTTTAAACTGTTATGTAATGAAGTATACGACACGCATCTCCCCAATCTATGCACACCACACGCATTCTGTCCAGAACGCACTGGTCCAGTTCTGGCCCTCTCTTTGTCACACAACGCTACGAGAGGGCCAGTATCGTTGCGTGACAGAGAGAGGGACTAGGAACGCAAGTGAGAGGAGCTAGGACTGGGAATAGTCTAACCCATCCCCCCAGGTACTCAACCCAATTTTGAGTAGGGGTAGGGCTGTCCATAAGTTGCACGAAATTTCTCAAAAAGTTGCTCAAAAGTTGCTCCAAAAATCCCGAAAGTTACTTTTTTATTAAAACGGTTTTTTTTAATTATTATTTTTTAACTATTTTAATTTAAATTTTTTTTACCACAGGCCGACCAAACTACTCGAGCTTCCCTTTTACATGGAAAATTGCCAAATAATCTAATAGTTATAAGCATTGCGATTGTGAATTACTCAGAATGCCAAAAGTTGCTCGAAATGCCAAAAGTTGCTCGAAATGCCAAAAGTTGCTCGAAATACGAAAAGTTGCCAAAAAGTTGCCGAGCAACTTGCGGACAGTCCTAAGTAGGACTGTGCCGCCCAGGCGGCCTGGCCCTGTTTATGACAACAATTTTGCACTTCCCCTAAGACATGAATTTTAAAAAAGAGAAACTGTAGGTGTTTATTTGAGCATTTAATTCCTGACAGTAATCTGTTGTCAACTGATTGATATCGTTTAACTTTTCGTCGGACGCGAGGTCGGACCCGAGCCGGCCGGGCCTACAGAAAATGTCGGTGAAAATATTTCCTGGTAACTGAAGGGCACCCAAGTACCCTGTCTATGACAACATAATGGGCTCCTGACAGCATCGAGTCAAAAACCTATATAGAAAACAATTATCCCAAATGTAGATTTGCAAGGACCACCGTAACAAAACAGAAGTACCGGATCCTGTCTCTGTAGAGGATCAAATCAGCTATAACTAATGAAAATAGACGAAAAAACCCTATTTATGAACCTGGTATCCTATTGGGCGGCACATCCCCGTAATATGGGAGATCTAGTACCGACAATACGTCACCCGTGACGCGTGATGTCATTCAGGAAAAGGAGAGAGAGCCTGGAATCGAGTTGGATGTCATTCAACAACCTCGATTCCAGGCTCTCTCTCCTTTTCCTCCCTTGTCTCTCTACTCAACAAAGTGATTAGTTTCTAATGAAACTGTGGTGCTGCGTCGGCGGGCAAGTGAAACACTATGTTGATTATCAACTCAGAGTTGATAAAGGTAAATTAACCGCCGTAGCGAATTTCTAAAAGCTAATTTAGAAATTCGCTACGGCGGTTAATTTACCTTTTATCAACTCTGAGTTGATAATCAACATAGTGTCTCTCTACTCAACGACAAGGGAGGAAAAGGAGAGAGAGCCTGGAATCGAGGTTGGTCATTCAAGAGCATATGACGTCATCAACCATGAACAAAATTTATTTTTGGAAGTGCGCGAAGCCACGAAGCCACGGAACGGAGTCAGCGGTTTCCCAAAGAAGAGCTTCGGCAGCCATTTTAGTTCCTGTTGATTAGCAGAGGATCTCGCTCCGTCGCTAGTTTTCTCTGCTAATTTGCTTTACTTTCGGCGATGTCCGGGGACACTTTGAAGGTAAACTTGTTCTTTACTTTTCAGAAAGTGTTTTGCCGGATAGATTCGTCAAGTTGTCGCCAAAAGATGCGACAGAAAGTCATGACTAGCTAAAACCTGCAAAAACTTTAAAGCGCCCTGCGAAATGATTCCTTACACGATCGTGTTTGTTTGTTATGTTCACAGAAAGCTATAGACATTGTCACCAAAGCTACAGATGAAGATAAGGCTGGAAATTACGAGGAGGCTCTAAGACTTTACGAACATGGAGTGGAATACTTTCTGCACGCGATAAAATGTAAGTAATCTAATTGTAAGCTATAAAGTTTATACCTGAAGTTCACTATTTATTCTGTATTTGTTTTCGTTTTATTGAAGTCGATTTGCAGTTCATTTGGAGAACGTGAGATATGTCTGCTGCTATCATACACCTTTGTTCGTTGGTAATGATATCGTGATGTCGAAAAAATAATGTTTATTGTAAATTTCAAACTCGTCATTTCCTGAAATTAATTAGTGAATCTACGTCTACACTATACACTGATTACATTGTACTTTTGTAATAATTATTATTTCATGTAACAACAACTCAGACCTTACTTACAAACCCTAAAATTTGTCAGTGAAAACTCTATTCTATGCCTAACTGGAGTATTATTTGCTGCCGCCTAACTTAGCACACTCCTAAGATGTGTCTAGCATCCCATCCAGGGGGAGCGGGAAGTATCAATATTCCTAGTCGGCTTCATGCTATGGAAACCAGAATGAACTTCGGCAGTGTGGGCCAGTTGTTGGCCCAAGTGCAGCTTTTATTTGCGAGTACTACAAAGATAACATCTCAACTACACACAGATGCTGTCTTGTTCCTCCAACTGACACGTTTCTTTTTCACAACTTTAGATGAGGCCCATGGGGATAAATCTAAAGAGAGCATTAGACAGAAGTGTGTTCAGTACCTTGAACGAGCAGAGAAGCTTAAGACATATGTAAAAGGCAAAAACAAGAAGAAGCCTGTTGCATCTGCTGGAGGAGGAAAGGAAAGCAATAAAGGGTTCGTAACTCAGTTGCGCTTCTTAATCTTTTCATTCGCGAGATCCATATTGATGTTCTCCTTACAACGTCAATACAATTCTCAAGGAGACAAGACAATCATCAACTAGCCCTGACTGGGGTCATTGTGTTGCGTTCTTGGGCAAGACACTTTACTCTCACAGTAAGGGGTGGCGAATGGTAAATCTGAGACTTGCCGAGACACCGAGACCCTGGTTTAAAAATCCGAGCACGAGACTTAGCGCTCCAAAAATCCGTACCCGAGACGCAATGATCCAAAACTCCGAGAAAATAGAGTATACAAGAAACTGAATTTGCGAGATTCAAAATTCGAGACTCCGAGGTCATCCTATTTCTGGCGAGCCCGAGACTCCGAGATGCTTTTTTAAGCACCGAGATTCTGAGACTCGGCTTAAATTTGCCGAGATTCATTATTTTTGATAGACCATTCGCCACCCCTACAGTACCTCTCTCCAGCCAAGGCCCGGTTGTGCAAAGCATAGATAACGCTAGATCCACTGGATATATCACTATCCATTGGATAGTGTAGTTTGTTTTGTCAACACTAATGTCTTATCCACTGGATAGTGATTTATCTGGGGGCACTTAAAAGTATGCATGAATTGAATAATGGGCAAAAATGAAAGAAGAAGAATAAAAAAATTGGGCATGAAACTAATCCTGACAATGATACATATTTTTTCTTAGTGGTAAAGATGATGGTAAAGATGACAGCGGTGATGACGATGACGATGCAGAAACAAAGAAACTTAGAGGACAGTTAAACAGTGAGTAGCATAAACCTAACCTGCGATCAGGCAAATTTTTCCGCGCTCTCATTTACTCTTCGTCTTTACATGGTCGCACAAAAAATTGCTTTTACTTCGAGCAGTGTGGACTACTTCGGCCTGAGCACAAACTTTATCATTACCTTAGTTTAATGTTATGGCGCGCAAACACAAAGTAACGACACACAGTCTTGAATGTGGGCGAAATTGGGTGATGAATATACTACTGCCACTGAACTTGCAGCCTTCTGAGAGTAAGCCGGTTGAGAAGCCTCACATGGTAAAATGCATGCTTGATTGACGTATGCTTGACGTATGCCTTTTAGGGATTTTTGGGACTTTTTAGTTTAGTAACGCAGGACCCCCTTTGATACCAGTGTTTTTATACTGGATAACTATTATGTTATTATTAAATATAGAAGTCACAACAGAGGGGAGGCCGTAGTACAACTGCGAGCTCGAATGGCCATAGCTTGCCATCATTAACCTTAATTTTATTTGAAAATCTCATATAATTTCTGGTGATTTTTCTTCATTCCAGGTGCCATTGTAATGGAAAAACCCAACATCCAATGGTCTGATGTCGCTGGATTAGACTCAGCTAAGGAAGCTCTAAAGGAGGCTGTCATTCTACCAATTAGATTTCCACACTTATTCACAGGTATCATATGGTGGTATCATACGAAATGAACATGATTACATGTACCAGTTTAATTCTAGGGCTGAGGGCATATCCAACCAAAATTGACTCTTAGGACATTTTTTTCCTCCAATTTTCTGGATGCTTTGTACAGTAAGTGGCCTTCAGTTTATTTGAAAAACATTGCCCCAAATTTTTTTCTCTGATTTGACCCATAATTTTGGAGAAAATTCCATAGATATTGACATGGTTTTTCCTTAAAAACACAGCCTCTAACTTGTGTCTTTTCTTTGTTTCCAGTCGGTGACTACTAATAATTTTTAGAACAGTCAATTAGATCATTGTTAAGGAAAAAACTGTCTGTATCCAAGTTGATCATCCAAATCAACCAAAAACCATTGATCCCAATAGAACACGACTTAAATGTATGTTTCGCTATAACGGCACACATCATCGGGTCAAGTGGAAAACTATGCTAAGTGAGCAAACGCGCTTTGCTCACTTAGCATAGTTTTCCACTTGCCCTTCAATTTGAACGACTAGATATGAGTCGACTTATTCTTAGCATGTCGTGTTCTTGAGGTCACAATAACTGTTAATAATTGAAGGGCATGCTGGAATAAGGGCATAATTAACAATATAATTCTATTGTCGTTATGCCCTTATTCCAGCACGCCCTTCAATTGTTATTATTATTATTAACAATAATTATTATTGAAAGTAATTACCCCTCCGAAAATAGCGACCACCTGAAAGTAGCTACCACCCTCCCATGAAAAAATATAGAGTGACACGTCACCTGTGTTTGATTTTAGGAAAGCGTAAACCTTGGAGTGGAATTTTGCTTTATGGGGTAAGACGTCTTTGCTGCTTTAAATACTTAATCCTCAAGAGTGATCAGCATCTCGTTTCTCATTATAATATCAATGCACATGTAAGCAGACATGTCAGGAGAATAATGAAAACGATCACCAACAGAGGATTGTCCTGTTACCCCACTCTCCAGTAAATATGCCTCCTGCATCTTAAAAAGCCTTCCAATAATGAAGGACCCATGGGCCTTATATTAATTTTGTCATAATGCCTTCCAGTTAAAGGACCACACTTCTTTATTTGACAACATTTATTGAGAATTTGAGAATTTCCATCTGCAGGGCTGCAAATAACAGTCAGTCATCGGACAATGGCTGACCAAAAATTGGCCAACATCCAATGAAACCCCAACTGTGGTCGGACATAATGTCCAGACAATTTGTTTGCCTTCCAACGCTAATCAAGCAATACTGTAATATGATGTCCGACCTCATTTTTGTTTTGTCCGACCAAAATGGTGACTTAGTCGGACATATGTCTTTTCAAAAAAAATTATTTGCAGCCCTGCATCTGTGTCAGAAAGAACATATCAGGAACATGTTGCTTGTAGACTCTTGTGGATTCTTCTTGTGTGTCCTACTCTTGCATTGATCAGTAAATAATCTGTTTCAGTAAACTGAAGCCAAACCGGGTTGAGTGACATGAAAAAATGTTTTCCTTTTGCCAGCCTCCTGGGACAGGAAAATCATATCTAGCAAAGGCAGTGGCAACAGAAGCAAACAACTCCACATTTATATCTGTATCATCATCTGACTTGGTGTCCAAATGGCTTGGTGAAAGTGAAAGGTACATGGTTTAAATATCCCTGGGGTTACAGTGAAGAGCTCCCTTCCGTTGCCACTCGACAAAGTTTCTGAATAATTTTTGAAAACTTTTTGAAAACTTTCTGATGGCTTCCATTTAAACTAGCAAATCAAATTGCAAGAACTGTGGGAGGCGGAGATGTCCATTGTCAGAATGCGAATGTGGAGCTTGACATCTCTGCCTCTCGTAGTTCTTGCATTTTGATTGGCCATGAAATGAAAGCCATCAGAAAGTTGTCAAGAAGATGTAAAAAAGTTGTCAAAATTTAATCAAAAACTTTGTCAAGTGGCAACGGTAGGGCGCACTTCACTGTAAAGGGTTTGTGGCCATCGGCCGTTGCAACACCATCACCCCACTCCATACTAGGAGTAACCTAGAATGGACTACATACCTTCCGACTTTCACGTATTAGGTGAAAGTCTCACCCCTGTAGATCTAAGACTTAAATCACACATTATTTCATGTACATACAGATTTCAACTGCTTAAGCTTCCAAGCCCTGAATTTTTTCCATGCTCCTAAGTACAAACAAAATTAATGTAAGGATCATTTGAGTCTTCACTTTATACTCTATCCACAGTTCATATATGATTTCAGGCATACACCATACCTAATGCCTATTTGACTTGTTGTGCAGGCTTGTAAAGCAACTCTTTGAGTTGGCTCGTGACAACAAACCGGCCATCATCTTCATTGATGAGGTGGACTCGTTATGCGGCTCTAGAAGTGAAAATGAAAGTGAATCAGCAAGAAGAATTAAAACAGAGTTTCTGGTTCAAATGCAGGGTAAGTATAATCATGGTACATTTTATTGAGTCCTGTTACTGTGCCTTTCAACAACGCACAAACTCTGAAGTTGAAAACTCCAACTAACGATTGTATTTTTCATTGCCGTCAATCAATATTACGACGACAACTGACGGACCCTGAAAAAAGAAACCAAAAAATGGATTGAAATCTACCAATCACAACCCATGGACATGACCTTTTGAACCCGTTGAAGTGAACTTCTGTTTCCTGAGATGTCCACTAAGATGGTTGGTAAAGCCGCACTCGAGCCAAACTGGCCCACACTGCTGGAGCTTATCCCGGTTTCCTTAGCATGAAGCAGACTAGGAGTATTGCTACTCCCCCTGGATGGGATGCTAGTCCATCGCAGGTTACCCCCAGCATTTTGTCGCCGGTACCCATTTATACTCCTGGGTGGAGAGAGGCACTGTGAGAGTAAAGTGTGTTGCCCAAGAACACAGCACAATGACGCGGGCTAGGGCTTGAACCCAGACCGCTTGATCCGGAGTCCAATGCACTAACCATTAGGCCACCGCGTCTCTACTGACGGCAGTGAAAATGCAGCCATTGGTTGAGCAAAGTTCACAGGTTATTGAAAGGCGCAGTTAAGTTTTGTGAAAATGTCATATCTTGGATCGACCTTTACTTTCCAAAGATGAACAAAACAGTTTCTAAGATTTGTATTTTAATTTTTTTATGGTTTCCTCTACTAAAAGTTAATCACTTTTTGTGTATTGAAATGATTCAATTTACCGGTAGTGCTCTCCTTTCAAATAAGTGCCCCCCTCACATTTGTTCTAAGGATTAACAGTCAATTTATTTCATTCCTTCATTAAAGGTGTTGGTATTGATAATAAAGATGTCCTTGTGTTAGGAGCTACAAACATTCCATGGACTCTTGATTCTGCCATCAGAAGAAGGTACTGTGTCCATGATTTTTTTCTCTCGTAATAATTATTATTTAAGGTTACTGATAACCTTTTGGGGTGCCTTCCGGAAAATATTTCGTACACGCGTTATTTTCGATTAAACCACGGTAAATTATATATCACTGTAAAGGTCAAAACTGTTGATGTTTGCTTCGCTGAATTACCCGCCTTCACGTTAGCGCGTACAACCAAACTATCTGCACTATATCAATCAGCACTTGATGGGCTATGACGAAAGGGTGATGGGCTTTATCGATCTTCTTATTGGTTTTTTAGAAAAGCAACGTTGAAGTTGGCCAATAGATAATTTTTCGTTTCACTTCACGCAGAGGCGTAAAAGTAAAAATATTTCAAATTCCTTAAAAGCCTGACACCCTTTCGCGCACCGATATCTGACGATCATTTTGGCCAAATTTCGTAAAAATCCGACACATCTACATACCCTATTAATTCATTTCAAGAGTGGCTACCCCCGCAAAAATAAACCCTGAGTTTTCGGGCCGAAAATATTTTATTATTTTTCACACTTCTTCAGCACGGGTGTAATCAAATTTCCTTCAAAATACATTTGTACATTGTATAGTTACTTTTACAAGTGGTACAGTATTTGTTTTTTCTCTGTCACACATTGAATCACTGTCGGGGATTAGAATATTTCAAAATTCTTAATTGTAGATTTGAAAAGAGGATTTACATTCCTTTACCGGAAGCATCAGCAAGATTGAAGATGTTTGAGCTGCACATGGGAAACATCAAACATTGTATCCAGTCAACACAGTACAAAGAACTAGCAGATAAAACTGATGGGTGAGACTGGTTGTAATACAGTAAAAACCCGCAAGTAAGAACCTGCATTTTCCCAAGTTAGCCTAAACAGGTTCTTACATAAATGGTAATTAGCACAAATTTAGGCTATTTAGGTTCTTAAATAGGTTCTTATTTTCTGAAGAAAAAAATTACATTGTAGCTAATAGAATTTAGTGGTATTCAGCCTATTCCTTATATAAAATCTGCATACCAAGTAAGTATTTATGTAAAAATGACTGACTGTGTCTCCAAAGAGGATCCAAAATGTTGACCTATCTTATTTGCCCAAGTGTACACATTTTTTTATATAGATTTTAGAAAATAAGAACCTGTTTCAAATTTTAGGCTAAACAGGTTCTTGTATAGAGGGGGTCTAACTGGCAAATTTTAGCCTAACAGGTTCTTAAAAACTAGGTTCTTACTTACGGGTTTTTTCTGTATTGTGAAGATGAAACCATTAATTTTTATGACGTGATCTTTGTGGATCGTTCTGAACATAAACCCTTTGGTAATATATTCTTTCAGAATCTCGGACCCAAATCTTAGACCCGGTGTCATATGAGGGTTGAGTTTCTTGTTCGTTCTCATCTTTGCTCCGAAATTCCCATTAATTTAGTTATAAAATAAATACATCAAAAACGGCCTATTGCATAGTTAGGTTTATGATGCTAGAAATTGTTTCCAAATACCACAATTCTGTCAATGTTTGCAATAACAATAATTTAACTGCACATTTCCTTTTTGCCATGTCAGGTATTCTGGTTCAGATATCAGTATTGTGGTACGTGATGCCATGATGCAGCCAGTCAGAAAAGTACAACAAGCAACACATTTTAAAAGGGTTTGTACGCTCATATCATTTATTGTACATCAATAATATTGTAGTTTTAATCTCTATTCTGAGAACCTACAGAGAATTCTGGACATCCTGTCATGTATAGAGCACAGTCACATGGCTGCCGCGGTAAATCAGTAGGTTGCGTGGCTGCTGGGATTGTCTTGTCTTGTCTTGAATTTGCAACCACCTAAAATGAAGATACGGAAAAAGTGGATTGTAAAGATGCGGAAAATGTGAAAAAATCCACAGAAGCAGCCAAAGAGGTATTTGGAGAACATCTGAAGGTGAAAATTATTGAAAAAAGTGAAATGCAGAAGTTTTAAAGCAATGAACGAATCATGATTTTCTTTATAACAAATTATATGACATAATAACATAATAAATTTGGTGTTTGAGTCTTCCAGAATAATCATGGTTGTCTATCTCAGCTGGTAACACTTACCTCAACCTTAAAGGGGCTACGTCACGGATGGCGCATCTTGAAAAAATTGGCAATTTTTTTCAAGTTCACCGTTCGCAATCCGTCTTAATCTTGTCCATCCTCGTTACAGTTTGGTTTATTATCACCTCTTTGGTGTTTTTCTACCTTAGTAAACAACTATTTCAAGGCCTTCTTCAATTTAAAGGTGATTTTGCACTTCGCAAAAATGACTTAAAATATTGTGACATAGCTCCTTTAATTGTCGGATGGGGTTTTGGTGTTGGTATCCAGAATAATCATTGTTTCATATCCTATGGCTGCTCAAGAGCCTCCTACACAGCCATTATTTGGCTTGTCACGCAACGCTCTCCTCCCCAAATAACAGCTGCGTAGGAGACTAGCACTATAATTCAAACCTGTTGTGTTGTAAATGCTTTACCAGGTGAGAGGCCCCGGCCCACAAGACCCGGACGTCATATACGATGATCTCTTAACTCCGTGTTCACCAGGTATGAAAAATGCTGAAATATTTATCTACAGCTTGTACGCATTGCATGCCTATGTTCTGTAGAATGTTACCAAAAGTGTCAAGACAACTGAAAACTTCTTGTGATCTCCTAATGTTTTTGTTTAGAGTTTGTTGAAGAATCATGTCACAATGAATAGGTGTACAGAGCAGGCAGTTTTTTTATTGTCACTGTTATTTGATTAATTCCATCAATTTACAGTGATTAATAGCTGCAGCGGTTTGTAGAAGTAACACAAACACATACACGACATGACATGACATTTCGAGCAGGAAGTGTTGGCGTGACAGGTTTCTTATAATAAATATTTTGCAATGGTTAAAATAGAGACAGTTGTGTGACTGATTTGTGGATGGACCAGTGGCACATCATCACTCAATCTCTTTAATTGGAGGCTTGACAGTAGTAGAGTGACAGTCAGGACAGTGGAACAAATACACTGCTGCCATTTTGAGCATTTTCTCTTTGGTTGAAACATTTCTACTGCATTTAACTACCACAGGTATTTTCTTAGGAATATTATGCGGATGTTTGCTCAGATTGTTATAAAAAGCAATTGCCAAGATGTCTTCAAAATGTCAAAAGTAATCCAAAGCCAAACTTGAAAATGGAAGAATTTTCAAGTTTGTCAATATTGTAATCTATTTCCATCCTCGCTATTATTAGCCATCCTTACCTGCTAATGGTTTCCTGTCATTGGTCGAGTACTGACTATTTTGTTGGGTTTCCTATGATCTGTGCATAATTTTGAGCTTCCCAAAATCTTGACGAAAAGCTTTTTCTTCTTTTGTAGGAGAAGATGGTGCATTAGAGATGACATGGATGCAGGTGCCAGGAGAGAAGCTTCTAGAACCTATTGTTAATCTGGTAATTACACTGATTTCTTCCGTAACTCTAGTTTATGTTTATAAAGCTATTAATTGATTGATTGTTGTTTTAACAGATAACTTTATATCCCAGTGTGGGAGACGTATGAAGATGTTGAAGGGGGGCCCTGAAATTTTTGGAGTGTGGAAAGGGGGGGGGGGGCTGTGGAAAAATTATGATGTCACAGGGGGGGCACAGAAATTTATTTGTCTTGATATCAGCACTTTAATTTTGCTTTTTTTCTTCTAAAGATAAATTGCAAATTTCCAGCCCATAACCTAAACACAAAATCTTTGTTTCAAATTTGAGCTTTGATTATTGTCTGACAATTTAACAACATCCTCTTCCCAGAAACAGGGAATACAGAAAATTGTTTTTTTATATCTTGACTTCACAAACGCTTTTCGAGTCTCAGGAATGCAGGAAATGACGTTTTAGACGGTAAAATCAAAAACATTTCCAGGCGAGTATGCCCCCGCACCCCCTAGAGCCCCCCCCTTTCAGAAAATCCTGGATTCGCCTCTGTAGTTGCTTCGCTGTGAGTATTTTTAGAAAGAGTTCAATCAGGGGAAAACAAAGGTCTCTGTTAACCTAGGATTCAAAATGGCTGTCGATGTGATGACAGCAAATAATCTGTTATATAATGTTTCTGGTTAATATGGAGCTTGTGATTGTGTGTGCTGTTGGGGAAGAGGGGGGGCTCTGATTGAATTTTCTCATGTTAATGATGCTACATACCCCCCTTTCCATAGTAAATGAACTTTCCCTTATGAGAGGTTAAAAATTTCAGTGAAAATGACAACGACTACCATGTTTTTTCCCACCCAAAATGGTACTGGTTCACATGCATGCACTCTTTTATGCTATTCATACTGTAGAACTAGAATCTAAAAGTCCCTTACATCTTTTCCTAGAATGACATGCTTCGATCTCTGGCGACATCCAAACCCACCGTGAACTCTGCAGACCTGAAAAAATTTGAAGACTTCACCAGAGATTTTGGACAAGAAGGATAAAAAGACGGAAGTGACCTAACGCCTAATTCTCTTGTCAATTTTCCGGCTCAAAAAGTCCCACAAAATTAATCTCAGTCTAAATAGCTTATTATACAAAAATATCTAAGAATTGAAATTTTTTGGCTTTGCCTGGTAAGGCTTGTGATATGAAGAGGCTTACTGCAAGTATGCTTTTACTTAGACAACGAGCAGTCAATTTTTCCATAGCTCATTGAATGAGTAAGTGAAAAAAGGCTGCGCAAAAACTGGGTGCAAGACTTCCCAGTTTTTGTGCATCCATTTTTCCCTCTCATTTTTTTTCGCTTCTCACTCCATGAACTGTAGACCTTATTCATAAATGGCGGCCGATTAATTATTCTTTTATATTCATGCTAATCAGCCCCCCTAGCCTCGGCCAGGGAGGCTGATTAGCATGAATATAAAAAAATAATTAATCCACCGCCATTTATGAATAAGGTCTATAGGAAAAGAGGAAAGCTCACAGCTTTACTGTAGAAAGATGTAGTTTAGTATTATTAGCATAGAATAGTGGGCACAGATTACAGGAAAGTCTTCTCTTTGTTAGTGAGGTTGATACTCATAGACCCTTTTCATAACAACATGCCTTAACTTTAAACATGAAAATACAGTCGAAGCGGACAGCTCTGCTTATGGCCGCCTTGACAAAACCCTGTTTGAACTCTCATGCAAACTCTGTATTTACACTTTACGTAAGCAGCCAGCTCCAGTTGCGGACACTTTTTTTGCTTCCTAAAGGTGTCCGCCTATGGGAGCTTCGACTGTAATTAAAGCAATGTTTTCCAAAATGCACTACTGACAATGAAACAATATGCTGTTGTCACTCACTACGAGGCTTCATTTTGGTTTTCCAACTTCACAGCCAATCAAAAAACAAACACCAGCACGTGCAATATATCGGCATGTGACTGCAAAACTTAGTCTTTGATTGGATATGCAATAGGAAAGCCAACATTAAAATGTCAGTCAGAAAACTTGTCAGAAAGAACTTTTATTATCAAATGGCAAAGCTGGTGCGAAGGAGATTTTGTTTTCCAACATGGCTGCCACCTTTGTTAGCTTAGCTACTAAACGAAGCTCATTTTCATGATGGGAATTATGTATAGTGTTTTCATGGCAGCCATATTGGTATTTCAAAATAACTGGAAATGTTTGAATAAAAGAAAAGACTTGTTTACCAAAGATGGCCTAGGTCTAGAAATAATTATTAACCTTTATTTTTATCTTATCCTAGTAGTCTTTAATGATGTACAGAAATAACAAAAGCCACACAATGTTTCAATAAATTGGTAAATTGTAAAGAGTCTTTCGTGGCTTTTTGTCCCTTCATTCCTCCCTGCAGACTAACTCACATAATAACATTGAGACCACCACGACCCCCATAGTGATCATGGTGGTCATGATGGTCTTAGTGGTGGTCATGGTAGTCACAGTGGTGGTCATGGTAGTCACAGTGGTGGTCATGGTAGTCATAGTGGTGGTCATGGTAGTCACAGTGGTGGTCATGGTAGTCACAGTGGTGTGGTCATGGTAGTCATAGTGGTGGTCATGGTAGTCACAGTGGTGGTCATGGTAGTCATAGTGGTCATGGTAGTCATAGTGGTGGTCATGGTAGTCACAGTGGTGGTCATGGTAGTCACAGTGGTGGTCATGGTAGTCACAGTGGTGGTCATGGTAGTCACAGTGGTGGTCATGGTAGTCACAGTGGTGGTCATGGTAGTCATAGTGGTGGTCATGGTAGTCATAGTGGTGGTCATGGTAGTCACAGTGGTGGTCATGGTAGTCATAGTGGTGGTCATGGTAGTCATAGTGGTGGTCATGGTAGTCACAATGGTGGTCATGGTAGTCATAGTGGTGGTCATGGTAGTCATAGTGTGGTCATGGTAGTCATAGTGGTGGTCATGGTAGTCAGTGGTGGTCATGGTAGTCACAATGGTGTCATGGTAGTCATAGTGGTGGTCATGGTAGTCATAGTGGTGGTCATGGTAGTTATAGTGGTGGTCATGGTAGTCACAGTGGTGGTCATGGTAGTCACAGTGGTGGTAGTGATAGAGGTGGTCATGGTAGTCATAGTGGTGGTCATGGTAGTCATAGTGGTGGTCATGGTAGTCCCAGTGGTGGTCATGGTAGTCATAGTGGTGGTCATGGTAGTCCCAGTGGTGGTCATGGTAGTCCCAGTGGTGATCATGGTAGTCCTAGTGGTGGTCATGGTAGTCATAGTGGTGGTCATAGTGGTGATCATGGTAGTCCTAGTGGTGGTCATGGTAGTCATAGTGGTGGTCATGGTAGTCACAGTGGTGGTCATGGTAGTCGCAGTGGTGGTCATGGTAGTCATAGTGGTGGTCATGGTAGTCATAGTGGTGGTCATGGTAGTCATAGTGGTGGTCATGGTAGTCATAGTGGTGGTCATGGTAGTCATAGTGTTGGTCACGGTAGTCATAGTGGTGGTCATGGTAGTGATAGTGGTTGGTGGTCATGGTAGACATAGCGGTGGTCATAGTAGTCATAAATGCAGGCACGGATCCAAACTGGTTTCCTCCGTTTTACTGAAATCGGTCAAATTTTCGAAATGGCTCAAAATCGTGCAGGAACATGCCTGGTGATTTCCATAGATTCGGCGCTCTGACTCTAGTAAGACGGTCAAGTTTTTTCCTGTATCCACGCCCGAGTGGTGGTCATGGTAGTCAGTGGTGGCCGTGGTGGTATTGATGGCCGTGGTGGTGGTGGTCATGCTGGTGGTCAGTGGTCATCATGGTGGTTTTCATAGTGGTGGTAGTGCTGGTCATAGTGGTGGTAGTGCTGGTCATGGTGGTGGTAGTGCTGGTCATGGTGGTGGTCATAGTGCTGGTCATGGTGGTGGTCATAGTGCTGGCAGTGCTGGTCATGGTGGTTGTCATAGTGGTGGTAGTGCTGGTCATGGTGGTTGTCATGGTGGTGGCAGTGCTGGTCATGGTGGTGGTTGTGCTGGTCATGGTGGTGGTCATAGTGCTGTAGTGCTGGTCATGGTGGTGGTAGTGCTGGTCATGGTGGTGGTCATAGTGGTGGTTGTGCTGGTCATGGTGGTGGTCATAGTGGTGGTAGTGGTGGTCATGGTGGTGGTAGTGCTGGTCATGGTGGTGGTCATGGTGGTGGTAGTGCTGGTCATGGTGGTGGTCATAGTGGTGGTTGTGCTGGTCATGGTGGTGGTCATAGTGGTGGTAGTGCTGGTCATGGTGGTGGTAGTGCTGGTCATGGTGGTGGTAGTGCTGGTCATGGTGGTGTCATAGTGGTGGTTGTGCTGGTCATGGTGGTGGTCATAGTGGTGGTAGTGCTGGTCACAGTTGTCATGGTGGTGGTCATGGTGGCTATAGTGGTGGTCAGCATGGTCCTGGTGGTCATAGTGATCTCGGTGGACCACCACTATGACCACGAAAATGAGGATTGGGTTAAATAACAATGCTTCACCGAGATTGGCATGCCAATGCCAATGGCAGCCAAACCAATAAGGAAATTGCAGATTTATAAATTTTTTTAAATACCTCTGTGTTTACATTAAGACCACAAAAATTGGCATTGGCTAATAGGTTTATTTGGATTGGCTAATAAATTGCATTATTAATGAGTCTGAGAAGAGAAATGGAACACATTGAAGTACAACTTACTATGCTATTAATATTCTTTGGTAATGTTTGTAACTTCGGGTGAACATTGGAATTCTTTGGGAAGTCATTCCCGGTTTGGATCACTTTTTTTCTCACCAATGAGTACTGCGGTGCAATTTTCCACTAGAATCTTCAGTCAGGGGAACAAGTGCCGGTTTTGGTCAATCTTCATTGAAGCACTCCAGAGTTTCCAATATTATTCTTTTCATCCAATCAAGAAACAGCGTGAGCACTCACAAGTACTCCGAAAATTTAACGCCAGCATATATATGCATAACGCAATGAGAATACGTCATGTTGCTTAGCAACTTCGGGGAAGAAAACCGCGCAGGCTCAGTCCTGTCTCGGAGGCGGGATTTCGTCATCAACTGCTTAGTGACTTTATTATTTAATACTCAGTCACAGTATAGTCATAGATGTTGTGATTTATTTTAATAGTTTCTTTCCTTCATTTGTGATATTGTCATTTTTGACCTGAACATATTTATTTTAGGTGATCCCTGTTTGCTTGAAAGAAGATTTTCTGCTGCAATTAATTAGAATCACAGTAACCTGTGTTTATGTTGGATTGATTGATGGCAGCGAAAACCCATTCTCAAACAAACTTGAATCACTACGAAATTATAAATCCTAACACCAAAAGAAGCTTATCAGACATCTAACTTTCGCATTAGTAATTGGTGTCCAAGAGTAACTTAATAATTCAATTAAGTTAATTAATTAATTATTAGTAACTAAATTATGCAACATATTGTACCAAATATTTTTTTGTACAAATATCTAAGGAAACACCACAGGCTCAAATTCAGAATGAAAAGTGTAATATACTTTATATCATCCACTGGTCAGCTCAATGAACTATTGGGGTTCAAGAAAAAAATATAATATTCATAGAAATCAACTCTATTTACTACCTCGCAGTGTAATGTTATGATGAAATGTGTTAGCTTATTAGTAATCTGCATACTTACTAGCTTGAATAAACAGACTCCTCGCGCACTCAATTCTTCACCAGCTCGAGAGACGTCTGAGATTTGACCCAAAAAAATTCCATACTGATGACATAGCTCTACAGAGATCCGTGTAGTGTTACTGATTGGTTGGTGCTCAATTTTGAATTTCCGCATGAAGTAACAACCAATCACAGACACTACACGGATCTCTGTAAAGCTATGCATTGTCAGTATGGAATTTTTCAGGTGGAATCTCAAAATGTCCTTCTTTCTGGGAAAGACCTGAGTGCATGAAGAGAAACATCTGTTCCCTCCTGAAGGCCCTACAACAGTACCAGTGTACACCTTCCATGCAGTGATTTTTTTTACACAATTATTCACGCTAAATTATAAATACATCATTACAATATTATTTTTAGTAAGTCTCATTGATTCGTTTCATAATCGCTTTTGTCGTCCTTGAAATAAGAATACCATAAAGCTAATGTCTGTAAATAAAATGCAGTATTAGTGTAATGGCATTTAAAAGGATTAATTAGAGAGTAAAAATGTCCACAGTGATCACTGTATTCTAAACCACACATAACACTGCTTTCTTCAATTTTCTTTGAATTGATAATGATACCTATACACAAAAGCAGCTGCAGTGGGCAGGCTACATGTACAAACCAAACTGTAACCAACAAAAGCTTTCAATTCAGTTCACTGCTAATTCCAGTTTTTCAGATCATAACTGTTAATACTTGGTGGATATGTTGTGAGTTTAAAAGATAGGAATGTAGTTGTCAATCTTTGATTTGTTTCTCTGTGCGATGCATTCAGCAATCCATACGATATTCCGGCACTCCTGTTCCTTGAGCTTGACGTAAGCATAAAACACTCCAAGATGGAACTGCTGTTGAAATGCCAGCGTATTCATCTTTACCTGTAACAGAATAACCACAGAATTGACATCTAGAACCTTTCCAGCTCCAATATTGATCAACAGCTAAATTCACCTTACAATATCAGTGCAAGGTCAGATACCATAAAATCTGTGCCTGTATTAAGACATCCGCCTCTTATAAGGTAAAGGTTTAGTCTACACTCAGGCCAAAGTGGTGCACACTGCCGCACTTATCTCAGGTTCCCAAAGCATGAAGCAACTCAAGATATTGCTACTCCCCCTGGATAGAACACTTTTCATCACAGGTTACCCCAGCATTTTGTCAGGTTTTCCCTAACAGTTTATACTTCTGGGTGGAGAGAGGCACTGTGAGAGTAAAGTTTTTTTGCCCACGAACACAACACAACGACCATGGCTCAAACACAGAAAGCTGGATCCAGAGTCCTAACCACTAACCACTGACTGCCTCCCACGAATATTATAAGTATTAATTTCCTATTTCAGATTTTTGCATGTATATGTGTAGTTAACTTGTTTAAAAGTTAATCATAAATTTACATACCTCATGTTCAAAGAATTTGTCCTCAAGAGTCTTTTCGCCAGGATTTGTGCCAGCTCCTTCAAAAAGAGATTTATAATCCTGCAAGAAAACCAAACATCAATCATCATTATCTTGAAATAATTTACTTGTCAATACAGCAATGTTTCATTTAATGTTAATAACAGCTAAATGTGACATTCTGACATAAATGTCACACTAAACATTCTAAATCCCACACCTCCTTTACTTGATTAATGTTGAACCACATCAAAGACAGCGGCCGGAGATGTCATTTTGCCTGGTCACACTGTTCATGGGCAAAGACAGTTGTGGTTTAAATTTGTTCTTGTATTGAAATTTTTCAAACCAGTTTGATTTTTGTTTCCCTTTGTCTCATATTCATTATCATAAATCTAAAACAAAAGAAATTAAAATTAAACTGGTTTGAAAAATATCAAACCAAAACCACAAAATATACACTTCATGGAAGACTGCCTCTGGTTCTACAGTCAAGTTTACTTCCTTTGGAAACATTGATATCCTGGAACAAGATTTGCCTTTGATTGGGATCAACGCAATCTCGTGCCCAGAGTCAACTGTCTCCTCAGTCAGCGGTAGTCGTCGCCAGGTTAGACTCTGGGGGAATGGAATAAATATCACATTTTTTTATTGGCTGTTTGTGTAACAAACAATGGCCGGAATACCAGATTTCTGGGATTCAAAATTCCATTCCCCCAGAGTCTAACCTGGCGACGACTACCGCTGACTGAGAAGGCCGTTGACTCTGGGTACGAGATTGGGATCAACGTTGAGGTACCTTTGAAGTCAATCAGTATTGATCATTATTGTAATGCAAAGGTGTTATTTGAAAGGACTCTCAATGGTGCTATCAACAGGGAAATGTTTCTGTTTGTTGGGTATTTCTGGATGATGACAGTACTCATTTCCCTTGAATGAACTAGGAAATAAAAAGGAAACATACCGAGTAGAAATCAGCCACAGCTCTAACTTGATCATAATCATCTGCCTTGGCCAGTCTAGAGAGCCCCTCTGGGTACAGCTTGCCGCACTTGGGATACAACTTATTGCGATCATCTTTGCTAAGTTCAGTGCCAAACGAGTTGATGGTGATGATGAAGGCTCGGCGATCAGCCTCAAACTAAGTTAAGTGCAAAATGAATCAAATTAGGAAAGTACTTCAAGAAAAAAGTATTGTTTACACTACGTGTGGCAAAAATCAATAAAGCCAGGGAAAGTGCCATTTCAATGAAGCACTCTGAGAGTTGCCTAAACATTTTGTTCCATTTCTAGTTTGAAGTGTAAAACACAGTTTTGAGGTCCTCAGTTTTTCTTTCTATATCCCTCTCTATGTTAAAGACCTGTGCCAACCTGTACGAACTGGAAATCTGGAGATTTTTCAAAACAAACAGGGGGATCTCTAATAAAACCTGGAGATTTACTAAATTAAAAAGCATTTATTGCAAAAAATCAAAGAAAATCAGCCATTAAATTATGGTCTTTTGTTAATTTACTGCTCTTTGTTAATTATTGATTAAAGAAGTTATTGCTCTTGCGCTAGTTATGTTAGGGATTTCAAACACTTCATACTTTAATTTATCTTGCGACACAATACAACAACACACTCACTTGAAGAATTGGACACATAACATCTGCCGTGGTTCCACCTAAATCTTCACAAAACTTGTGGAAGCCTTCAAGATATGCCTGACGTTTCAATTAGGAGAAGAGATATGTTTAATTCTTGGTATAGTAGACTGGCAGAAGTCACCTTCTTTTCCTTCCATACTATGTGTGAGCAGAAATGTATCGCTTTCTTCTCACACCATAGTAAAGTTAGAAAAAGAAACTAAGACCATGTGCACTTTAGGTAAAGTGGCACCATGCCTTACAGCCTTATCACAGCCACTGTGTTTCACCTGAACAAAATAATGTCCATTGATATGGCCAGATCATGGTCAGAGTAAGTGGGTTCCACTGTACTCGTCTTACAGTCTCAAAGACTGTGCTTTGTATAGGGAATGAATTTTTTAAAGGTAACAAACAAAATATCATTTTAAATGCCCTGTTGTGCAATAATGGCCATACGCAGTTTTGATTGACAGAGAAGGTTTAAAACAATACAAATCAATCTCAAGAGCAAAGACTATAAAATTATCACAACTTGCCCTTTGAGCAAAAAAAAGGATTCCAATAAGAAACAAATTCAGCTTTTACACAATGTAATTTGAATCTGATAATTACCATCCTCAGAAATCCAGGAGCAGATAATCAGGACGGAAGGAAGATAAAACGGGAAAAATTGGTACGTACGAAATTGTCAAGTAAACTTCCTCATACACTAATTTCGCCTGTTTTATCTCCCCCCCCCCCCCCCCCCCCCCCCACACACACACACACACACACCCTTATTATCTGTCCCTGGGTCTCTGATTAATTATGACATGTCTTGTAATTGGATGGTGAACGTATATGTATTGCAAAGCCTATTGGCTGTTTTTATTGGGTGTAGGGCCTCTCGCAGTCAAACATTTACAGTGTAGTTATCATTGATCACCCTGATGTACCTTGTATAATGTGTTTCTGATTATTTCAATGTTCATCTCATCTAAGTCCTGCTCTGATATGCATTCCACAAAAAATGGTGCTGCAAATATATTACTCAGTTTACTACTGTATTTCATAAGCTTTGTGATTCAACTTGGCATGACACCCAGCTGTGGGTGAGAAGTTTTTAATATATTTCACGTGTTTACTTGTCCATGTGTGAAATCTACTCTGGATCAGTATTTTCAACTCTTCTTCATATCAAAACTTTGACAAACCTTGAGACTAGTCTAGTATCAGAAATGGCTAATTTTGAAATCTTAATATTAAAATGTTCTTGTTTAAATGTGTTTTAATGGTCTTAAATTTTTCAAACCAGTATGATTATTATTTTCCTTTGAGTCATATCTTTGTTATTTTGTTATCGCAACCTAATGCAAAGGAAAATGAAAATCAAACTGGTTTATAAAATTTCAAACCAAAAAAAAATTATGTATGATTTTTATTTTTTGTTTCAGATTATGGTAATGAATATTAGACAAAGGAAAATAAAATCAAACTGGTTTGAAAATTTTTAAACCAAAACAAATTTGAACTACAACATATGTATATGTACATGTAATATTATTTGGAAGAATGAATTACAGCGATCACAGGATTCTTTACTAACCTAGAGGAGTGTCAATCATGACGGCATTGTATAGCTCTGCGGGGGTGGATGCAATATTAATGGAAGCCATCTCCTCAAAGATTCCCAAGGATGACACTTGGGGACCAGCTCTGTGATGGGTCGCTGATGCAGCGTTCCAGTTATCAATAAGATGATATTGTCAATCATGTAACTATAACTAAAGAACAAACACAGTGTCCATTAAAAAATAAAAAAACACTTTATCTACTGGTAAATAATCCTGGTACTGTCAACTCTCGTTATAGTGGACACTCTCGGGACGTAGTTTGGAGTCCGTAATAGTGAGTCTGCAATAGCGGGAGTCATTTTCAGTCAAACCTCTATAGCTTTCGCCGGGTGTAGGGTTGGATTTTGTCCGTAATAACATGGTGTCCACAAGTGTAGGGTTGGATTTTGTCCGTAATAACATGGTGTCCACAAGGCGAAAGTTGACTAAGTGCAAGGCATATACACACCTTATTATTGGACACCTTGTTATTCGACACCTACAGTAGTTGTTATTCTGAATAGAGCTATCTACATTCTGCGTTATGAAGTTTGTGAGAAGTCATGGTTACTCAAGGTACAGTGTATGGTCATATTGGATAGATTTACATTGTCATTCCAACAAACCTATAAAACTTATCACCAGTTTTACCATTGATTTCACTGCTAGTAGCTACACGACCTTCAAAATCAAAGCACCTCTGAGCAGTTTGCAAAAGACTTCTGTCAATCACAAATGCCATACCTTATATGGAAGTGTTTGATTTTACCACGAGTAAACACCTTCCATATAAGGTATGACATGTATGATTGACGGAAATATTTTGCAAACTGCTCAGAGGAGTTTTGATTTAAACAGTCATGTAATAGTGAGACTCTGTATGGGTATTACCAATGAAATCAAAGTCACGATGATTACCATTAATAAACGACGATCTCAGAGATTGAAGCGACGATTTACAAATTATCGTGGTCAGATAAAAAATATCAAATGCGGGAAATGTTACCGAAAATTAACGACACAAAAATGGCGATTTTGTTTAAAAAATTGATGATTTGTTAAAAATTTGTTAAAAAAGTGCGACAAAATCGAAGTCTGCAGGTTACCCATAGAGAGGCTCAATAGTGAAATCGATGGTAAATTTTAAACAAATTTGACCCAAATTCTCATGGGAAAACATCCACCAAAACTTCCTTTTGAGCAAATTTCACATCAATGAACAATCAATCCTAATGTCGCCTCAGTTATAAAATTCACTCACGTGATAAAGTCCATAAAAGTTGCCATTGGTTCCAAGGCTTGATTACGTAGATGCCTAAATTCAGTGACCAGCTTCTCTCTCAGTCTATCATCGATAACCGACACATTCAAAGGACCAGCCTCATTCTGAAGGAAGTTTCCATAATCTGTACTCTGTAAGTGAAGTTTTTAAATCTGAAACAAAATCACCAACGGTTAGACTCTGATGATGACTTCCGTTCAGGTTGTCGAAACGTAAGTCAACATTACTGTTCAAGACAACATAACATGCGGTAAAGAATAAAAACCCCAACAAATCATTGTTGTATTGTTTTACTATAGCTGCCACCTTTTTCTGAGTCAAATTTGTGAGATTTATATTCTGGGATTCTCACGACTACCAGAGATGACACAATAATTTCTGAAGACGTCTGAAGATTTCTATGTTTGGAATCAGCCAAAAAAACCTAGTCATCTCCAGGTACCGTAGAATTCCGATAATAACGGCCCCCGTTATTTTCGGATTTAGCAGGCCAAAGGGGCCGTTACTTTCGGGTAGCCGTTATTTTCGGGTAGCCGTTACTTTTAGATGCTTAGAAAACGTTTGTAATTCAGCAGTGGTTTTACACAAAGAGGACGCATAACAGACATAAAAAGGTCATTCAGGTTGCATGCTGGTTATTCATTATCCATGTAAACAAAGTAAACTGTAACAAAAAAGGCCCAAATGTTCGTATACTACCGTATACGTCGAAAATATTGTTCGTATTATATGACAACTAATTACTAATTTTTTAATAACTAATTTTTTAAGGGGCCGCTATTATCGGGGGGCCGTTACTTTCGGGGGGGGGGGGGGGCGTTACTTTCGGGGTTTAATAGCAAGGTAAAAAATTAACGTTACTTTCGGGTAGCCGTTATTTTCGGGGGGCCCGTTATTATCGGAATTCTACGGTATTTTCCCTTCATTAGTCGTCGGAGAATTTGCAACAATTAAACGTTATTTGCATGGAATATTCTTTTCTCCAAGTAGATCAAGGTCACATTTTTTCTTGAAAATGGTTCACTTGAGGTTTAAAAGCTCAAATTGTGAACCAGGCATGAGAAATTGGTCTGTGTGTTTTAGAACCGTAAGCGGGAGACTCGCATGTAATGCGTGGGAGTTGGCAGGCATAGTTTTACAGGATTTCCCCTCAAAATTAATTTCCTTCTATAAACCCACATGAGCAATTTTTGAGGATGCAACGAACATAAGACACAAGAGAAATACACATCAATGGATGGCCTTGGTTGTTGCCAAACCCCAAATTATAATGTCTTGAACAGCTTATTTGAGTAAAGGAAAATTTAGTTTAATCTTGACTATGATGTCAGCACAAGTTTCAATATACGATGGGTGTAAAATTGATTGCATCGATCTTCATAAAATTACAGCAAGCTAATGTATATTTTATGAAAATACAACTAATCTGTTAAAGCTTTTGCATATGCCAACAGAATTATCCTGATACCTACCCTAGCTAAGTTTGATTAAGCTATTTGATTATTTCTATTTCGAAATCAAACATACGACAAGACAAGTGAACCCGAATATGACAAGAAAGTAACCTTCTTGTCACAAGCAAAAATACTCCTCTCCGCTTACCTTCCAGGGTTTCGCATTGTGACAAATTGAGATAATCACTTTGACTTAACACTCCTGATCTAAATCCTCTGACTAAACCTTCAAGATAACCACTATCTACATTGAAGAACAACTCGTGAAACGACAGCATTTGAGTTGTCTCGGCCATCTTTTCTTGTCCAATATGGCGGACACAATAATTGGATCCAGTCCTCCCACCGTCACAGGTTAGTCATGTGACCATGTGCTCAAAAGAAAAATATTGCTCAGCTTGTTGTGTGTTTCTTTGTCTCCTACATGTATGTTGTTACTGGGCAATCTAGCGCGATTTCAGTATATAGCTACAAGAAAGAGTGGAACTAAAACTCTTCTCAAACGGGAAAGCGCAGGGGGAGGGGCAGGGCAGCCCCCCCCCCCCCCCCCCCCCCCCCCCACTTTTCGAAAAAAAAAATCACCAGTTCACGCAGGAGCATGGTTCTCGTTTTTACGGAAGCTGGTGATAACATTTTCTTTTGATCTAGTTCGCAATGGATAAATAATAATAAAAATAATAAAACCTTTATTTAAGTGTCTGACTGGAATAGCAGTTTGTTGAGTAAAATGATTTTTGGCACTATTAGAAGTCATACTACCGACGTTTCGGCATTTATACTGCCTTCTTCAGGGTGGCAAAACTGGAATAGCAGTTTATCAACCACTAAATGGGGACACTATGTGTACATTACATTACAAAAGGGCGAGGGCTCGTAATTGCGTAAATTGGACCCAGGGGGGGGGGGGGGGGATACTCAAAAAAGTTTTATACGGGAGGCTCCGTCCAGAGATCCAACCCCTTACCCTTTCATATACCATTTTTCACTGAAAAGGTACCCCTTTCATATACCTTTCATAGAAATTATGAAAATGGTACCCCTTTCACATACCTACAGTAGAAGCACTGCATCCCTTTTCTATATCCTTGTAATGAACTTAATGAACAATATATATCACCAGAAATCATCAAGCATTACGGTAGAGACGTTAACCAAACAAATAATATCATTTACTCGTGAAATCCCTACCCTTTCATATACTTCAACTCGTGAAATCCCTACCCTTTCACATACCTCGAGCCTAAAAAAGGACCCCTTTCGGGTAGCCTCCTCGCAGACGTTCTTTGGGCTCGTCACGCAATCTTTCCTCCCCCATTAGTGGGGAAGAAAGATTGCGTGACGAGCCCAAAGAACGTCTGCGAGGAGGCTACCTTTCGGCGGAGCCTCCCCGTATAGTCCATTATAGGGAGTACCCCCCGGGAAATTGGACTAGCTTGTTCGATCCGTAATGGGGAATATTGGTATTGTTATTTATTTTTGAAAGTTTATGGATCTCGCCAATAAACGAATATCATCTATATATTTTGGCTGTAGGACTTGTATAGCTGTGGAACACTCCAATTCCGTACATTTTTGATTTTTTCTGACAGCACAAAAACTGTTTACATGTGTTTACGGGCGCGGGCCGACGCCCGATCCCAACACTCAGTCCAGTCCACTTCGTCCACTGGCTCTTTGAATAAATTATAAAGTAGCAAAAATGCTGGCTCTTTGCCTTTCAGCCACTCAGGAAGCCTGGTAACAAGTATTCTCTGAGCGGGAAAACATGGCGGCAAAGATGCGGTGAAATTGATTAGACTCAAAAAACAATGTTATCGCGATCATAGCAGCTTCACATCGTATTTAGTGACTTATTATATCTCGAATTATTTGGGCATTTCATCTGATTCTGTCATGGATCCTTCAGAAGTGGAATTCCTCGCCGAAAAGGAAAAAATATCTATCCTGACAAATTTCTCCGAGAACAAGATCTATTTGATTGGGGTAGGTACGCTTGGCTGTAAATTAATACTATTAACAACAGCTAACTCTAAAAATATAGGGTGCTGCTTGTACTAAAGCAAAAGGCTATGCTACAGTTTTATCTTAAAGGAGCTATGTCACGATATTTTAAGTTATTTTGGCGAAGGGCAAAATCCCCGGGGGGGGGGGGGGAGACTCCCTTATGAAAGGGACGGGGATGCTCGTCGGAAATTTTGAATTAGACCAATCTGGGCGTGGCTCAAGCTTTATTTGACCCCTATTAAAAAATATACCATTCCAAAAAAGACAGAGAAACAAAAGTTATAGTGACTTTAATTAAGTTGCAATCATCTCCGGCAATGAAGCCACTAACACAGTATGACGGTGTTTTTTATTGTTTCTTCGCGTGCAACCCTAAACGATACCTTGATGGTTAAAAATATCGGCGTTTCGTCCTGAAACACCCTAAGCGAGCACTTTGCTCCGACGAAGGGCTAACGCTCGAAACGTCATCTTCTAGAAATTCACTACGGCGGTTAATTTACCTTTATCAACTTTGAGTTGATAATCAACATAGAGGAACAAGGATGGTTGAGGATGGAGAAGTTTAAGACGGATTACAAACGGCGAACTTGAAAAACAAAATGGTCAATTTTTAAAAGATTCACCATCGGTTTCCTTATAAGATAACACTCATTTACTTATTTACAGGGAGAAATTGGACCATTCAATGCATCACTACCGACCGAGGTACCTCTATGGGTTGCAATATTTTTGAAGCAGAGAAGAAAATGTAGAATCCAGCCCCCTGATTGGATGGATGTCGGTAAGATTACATTTTCAGCTCAGATTAAAAAGTCCTTAGAAGATAATTTTGTGTATTGTAATTCAAAATAATATTGAAATTCATTCAAAGGTTTGTGACAGTTAACACTTCAATCTGTCACTCAACACTTCTACCTTGTTTGGGGTGCTTGTCGCAAGGACATAATTATTCAGATGTCTTTTCTGCATCCTCGTCCCCAGAGTCTTCTCGATATTCAAAATGACAGCGAGATAAGACCATGGCACGAGATCACATGACCAAGTGACCAACCAATGGCGAGCCTGCTACCATTTTGAATACCGAGAAGGCCCTTGGGATGACTTTGGTGGTTTCAGCTGCAGCATCCGTGGAATCTGCTTCATCAATGAAGTGGCAGTTACAGTTTGCATGGTAATAGTTTTGTAAAATGTGGAGAAAAAATTCCAATGCAGGAGTTGAAGAAAAATTGGCTTCACTCAAGAACTTCTTTAGAAATCAAGAACTTACAGAACATTCTCATCCCCAGAGGCCACGATCCTTTTGGTCAGCACCAAGAATTGAGACCTCTGGCTGGTTCCAAAACCGGAAGTCCGCGAATCTTGGACTAACCGTCAAATCTGACAAATCTGATTGGCTGAGAATACAGAACGAGTACTCTGAGCATGCTCAACAAATTGGGACCGGCCAGAGGTCTCGATTCTTGGTGCTGACCAAAAGGATCATGGCCTCTGGGGACGAGAATGCTTACAGAATAGAGCAGTTTTCAATTATTATTGATTAATTAGCATTATTAATTATTGAGTGTTGAAAGTAATCCCTGAATTGTTTTGGTTTTGCTTTACTACGCTCTGTGATTGGTTCAAAAAATTTGCACCACTTTCTCAATCAATCAGATGTAAATTAATCATGACTTGGTCACACGTTTTCCGCACTTGTCGTCAGTTATGTGTATTTGCACCAAGCTCTCATTGGTTCATTGTGTTATTTACGTTTGTTGTGATTGGCCATTGTAATTGCTTTAGTTTGCGACACTCAATAATTTTGAAAACCGCTCCATCAAGAGAAGCTGTAGCTGTTCGATCTTGGTAATGCAGAGACCTGGATTTCTTTATCAACCTTGAAAGGAATGACGCAAAGAAAGGCCATAGTGTAACAAGTTCATCTAACAAAGGTGAATTCTTGTTTTGTAGAAAGGTTACAAGAACTTAAAGAAAAGGAGAAAGATGCAGAGTACTTCACTAAATGCCCTCTAAACACTACATGGAAATTGCTTCTCTTCTTCTGAACAGGTACTTTGACTATTGTTACCACAGTTAAATGAAGTAAATGATCTGATCTGAACATTGCATCATATGGCTGGCAGCCCAGGATTGTTTCTAATCTTTATTTTATTCAGGCAGATCACAAAATGTGGTTGGACATTAAGCTCTGGTCAAACGGAGTCACAAGTAGTGGCAAGTTTTGAAATATGAACTTGTGTACAGATTTGTGTTGGGTGGCCAAACGGAGTTGCAAGTTTGTTCTAAAGTGCACAGACATTATTGAATGCTACAAGTTGGCTCCCCTGTGCGCTGCTATTCAGTACTAAAATAAAGAACAGGACTTGCATTGACTTGCATTCAGTGGCCAAATGGTGACAAACTTGCATTGACTTGCGTACAAATTTGATTTAGATCAATGTGAATGAAAGTCATCACAAGTCAATGTAAGTGTCCGCAAATCCCAGCCAAACGGAGTTGCAAGTCTAGACAAGTTGGAGACTTGTGTCTACTTGCGACTTTGTTTGGCCAGTACTTTCCAGTTAAGGTGATTCCTTGGTAAAAGAACCAAACATAGATTTCCGATGAAACTGGTACACTTTTGTAACAAGTCAAGGAGATATAAAAACGTGATAAAAAGAGGGGGTCACCGTGCTCATTTCCACGCCACAATGCTGACGAGTGCGGTCATTTTGGCCCTTTGGCAAAACCGTGCGCAGCAAATAAGCTCGATGTTTTCAATGCAGCCCGTGATATCGCACAGAGTTTGACTTCATTCCATTGTTTATTCACCGACGTTCCAGAAAAATGTCTTCGATTTCCTTTGTATTTACTTTACACTCCAAAGTAGATTCAAATTGGATATATGCGCTGTTGGACCGTAGTGGCTCCCTCCGGAGAATTTAGTTAAATTGCAAAAAAACTGATCATAGATTTCTGCCCATTTTTTTCTTGTGTAATGTAGTTACTGTTCTTATTAAAATTATGAAATAAAAAATGGGGGTCACCGTGCTTGTTTAGAAGAAAACGACCATTTATTTCCCAGCCAAGCTTAGCCTGAAAGAAATCCTGCAATGTTCTGTATGTGCCCGCGCGCTCGTACTCGCGCTAAATGACGCGTGGCGCGCGCAAATGACGCAAGAAATTATGCGCAGTAAGGATGCGCAATGCAATACCAAGGAATCACCTTAAGCAAGTCATTTTTATACGATCAGTGCATGGACTTCATTTCCAAGCACACTGTACATTAGCTAACCTAACATCTGGAAAATTTGGTGTGATATGTTTTTTTTTTTCAGTGCTGCTGACGACATTCCCCATGCAGATGAAGTGCGTACACTAATCAAAGATATCTGGGACTTGAGGATTGCCAAGCTTAGAAAGTCTATTGACATCATGGTCAGCCAGCAGGAAGTTTATGCTAGGGTCAGTCTGATGTAAACTGGTTACATTAATTATCTTATTTTGTTTATTAACATTCAGAGAGCAGAAATCAGATGTGGCTACAACAGATCTAAAAAAAATAAAACAAGTTTAAAATGCCAAAAGACCATGTGAACAACAATATGGACCAATTAATAGTAAGAATCTGCTTCCTGTTGGTTCAAGTTGCTTGTCAGTTAAAACAAATATTGAGATTTTTTTTTTATTTGCAGCTGGATGATCTGTCATTGATGGAAATAAACGTGATTCGTCCATTCCTGACACAAGCTCTTGATCACATGCACAACCTGAGGTGTCATGTGGCAGAAAACCCAAGCAATACATGACGAAACAAATCGTGAAAGCTTGGTGCTATTGACATCTACCTGATCATATCACTAGAACTTGAAAGTAATAGACACTGTCAAATAAATTACGCAAGCCTGCAAATAACAGCCTATCATCGGTATATTTGGCATTTTGACCAGTGTTCAAAAGCTTACTAGTTAGTCTTGACATACTGACCAGGTAGTTCTGCTACAAAAAATTATTAATTTTAAACAGAAATCTTTCCTCTCTGTGAAACCATAGTTAGTTAATAGAGGGAAATGGTTATGAAGCCCGGCAAATGTCAAAGGAGCAAACAAAGAGGCCAAGATTTATGTTGGAAGGTCCATGACCATGCAATCTTTTGTTTTGTGATGGTTGAATTATGTAACCGAAACATTTCTATTGGTTAGTTGCTTGAACACCACGAGCTACAGTAAAAACCTGCAAGTAAGAAACCTAGTTTTTAAGAACCTGTTAGGCTAAAATTTGCCAGTTAGACCCCCTCTATACAAGAACCTGTTTAGCCTAAAATTTGAAACAGGTTCTTATTTTCTAAAATCTATATAAAAAAATGTGTACACTTGGGCAAATAAGATAGGTCAACATTTTGGATCCTCTTTGGAGACACAGGTGCATTTGCACAGGTGCATTTTTACATAAATACTTACTTGGTATGCAGATTTTATATAAGGAATAGGCTGAATACCACTAAATTCTATTAGCTACAATGTAATTTTTTCAATAGCCTAAATTTGTGCTAATTACCATTTATGTAAGAACCTGTTTAGGCTAACTTGGGAAAATGCAGGTTCTTACTTGCGGGTTTTTACTGTATTGTATTTTGTCAGGTTTTGTGCACGGTCAAGGCCAACAAAGTGAACATAAACATATACGGTAACAAAGAACTTTGCTGGGCTTCATAACCATTTTGCGTTGCTTCTAGACCAGTAGAAGGGAAGGGTATGGCAAAATATTGTAAACAATATACTGTAAAACTCCAGTGATTAAAAAGAAGTGAACCTAATTCCCATGGTCTTTCAACTTTCGCTCTGAACAACTTGAAGGTTGAGAACAAGGGTTTAAAGTCAAGGCGTGAAGCAGGCTTTTAGCCAGAAGGACGTCCAGGTGTCCTGTGGATGCCCAATCCTGGGAATAAACGATGAAAAATGCACCAAACCTGGGGGGGGGGGGGGGGGGGAGGCATGCCTCCAGGATGCCCACATTTCAAATTCTGGCTAAAAGTCTGGCTTGAAGGGGGGACCTTCTTAACTACCACTCTATTCTTAGGAAGACTATCAACCTATCAATAAACGTCTGTGAACAGGCTAACTTCTACATATAAGCTGTATGTTTGTTCAATTGAAAGTCCCTTCAAAATTTTCAAGTCACAACCATATTTGGCAAGTCACATGACCAGGACAGAAAAAAACCCTAATTTATTATTACATTTGTATTTGATTCAATATTTTTTCCCTAAAGTTTGGGTGGAGACCCTTTCTGTCACACTTCACTACACTTAAGTCAGATCCAAAATTAGGGGACTGGGGACGAGTCACTGCCCATAGAAGGTTTATTATTAGTGACTGGGTGAACCTGCCAAAGCACATGTATTTTTGAGGCTAAAGCTACATACAAGGGGGTCCACAGGACTAACCCCAGCAGGGACTTGTAGCAAGACTATGTCCCGGGTACACATCCCTTGAGCATACACACGGGGGGGGGGGGGGGAAACAGTCTGATTTGGTATTTGA
The DNA here is from genome assembly GCA_029204205.1 of Desmophyllum pertusum. NCBI lineage: Eukaryota > Metazoa > Cnidaria > Anthozoa > Scleractinia > Caryophylliidae > Desmophyllum > Desmophyllum pertusum. Next base: position 412,660 of record MU826394.1, on the reverse strand, counting down.
TTGCTTTATTTTCTAATTTGGTCACAATGACTAGTCCCACAAACAGTTCATGCGAGGGGGGCAAACACAATTTGAGGGGACAAGTACCTAGGACGACTAGTCCCTTCACTTCATTAGAAACATTCATGGAACAAGACACAGCCCCTGTCACAACTAGATTTTCTAATGAAAATGGGTAGTTCACACAAAGGTACTTGTCCTCCTGATGCATGAATCCCGTGTTAGTCACTCTTGGTTACAGAATACATGTGCACTGTACCATTCCCCTGTGGGGGGGGGGGGGGGGTACTCTCTTATGTGGCCTATACGGGGACGTGCTGCTGGACAGGGTATGGTTTTTGGCCTCTCTGCCCTGAACATAGACTGCAAAACAGTCGTATTTTTTGCGTTGGAGCGAGTGTGAAAACGGAGAGTGGGACTGGGGAGAGAGGGCGTGTGAGGCTCGCGAGGATCACGCTCACGGCACTTCGCGCCTTTGCGAGCAGCGAATTGAGCGGAAACATAACGACTGTTTTGCAGTCTACCCTGAACAGGGTATATAATTTCATGCGAGTCTGGTTTATACAGTATTTAGAGATCGGAGACGTTTGCCGCGTATCAGTCAAACGGGATTCACTAAATTGCAACCTAAACAGGGTCTTAAAATAGAGGATGTTGTCCTACACAGGGTAGGTATTTTAGGGTTTTTCATTGTTTTTTGTCCTAAACAGGGTCAGGTTTTCAACCCTCAGCGGCACCCCTATACCCAAACATGGGTCAAGTACCCCCCCCCCCCCCCCCCCCGGATCAATAGGCTGAGAGGACACACTCCACCATCATTTAAATATTTAATCATTTTTAAAAATACCACTGACAGCTTTTTTCTTTTTAAATAGAATTTATTCATTTCTCCTTCACTTTAACTTTGTTTGTTTTTTATCTAGCTAACTTATAATTCTTTAAAAGCATGAAAAAAAATTAACCTTTACACACATCTCTTCAAGCTGAAAAATACATTAATGTCTGAGTTTTAATATTTTAAAAGTCTGAAAGGTTTTCCAACACTATTGTGTCTGTGCATAATGTGAGAGCAAAACTTTGTTTTCTTTAGAGAATGCAATGAAAAATGTAGCTTTTAAATATAGAATCTTACATTTATGTTACAAATATATTATCTTTTTAGACTTTCAATAAAGAAATGGAGTTTATCTAGGCCTTCTCTTAGGGTGTTCCTCTCTTCTAAAAGATTGTTTTTGGCTTGGACAAGGTTCTGAAAGGAAAGGATGCATTTAAATAATTAAAAGTGTCCTACAGTTTGCCGTAATGACTCTATTTAATAGTACCCTCCAGACAGGCGCGGACCCAGACCGGCTTACATCGTTTTACGGAAATCAGTCAAATTCCCTGGATCCACGCCTGCCTGATAAGCATCCGAGAAGCAGAACGAGAGTTGGCACTCACAAGAGTTTAATTTGTACTCTCGGCAACTATCACCAACCTGGGCCAAACAAGAGGAAACTCTTGATGTATCTCAAGAAAATGTTGAGCAGTTTCAAATTCAATGAGAGTGCACGAGAGTCGATGAGAGTCACCAAGAGCGCATGAGATTTTCAGGCCAAACGAAAGCTTGAACTCTTGGCAACACTCCGCCTTGTTAGGCTCAGGCCTAAGAAGAGCCACTGCTCTTTGAATCTGTTCCTTGTAACTAAGCACCCTTATGCCATTAAGTGCCCCCTTCCCCCACCCCCCCCCCCCCCCCAATTAGTGCTCCCTAAAATTGCCAGAATAAGTTATCTGTTTGATACATGTATAAACTCTATTGACTCTGTTCATTTTGCCAACTCACCGTCATTTGGAGACTAAGGGCCTGTGCCTCCTCATTCAGAGAAAGGTTTTGTGACTTCAATATATCTGCATTGTCTTGGAGAACACCTATTTCAAGACCCCTCTCTGCAGAAACATGGACATGAAAGAAATAAGATTGCATTAATTTTGTGGAAGTATGATTGACACCTTAGAAAAATACTGGTAGTTTGGACAACCGAGAGTTCAGATTGAAAATATGAATATAAACTTAAGGAAACACATTTCTGCAGGATCAATACACAGTCAAGCAGATAAGTGATGACTGATGAGTCAATGTAAAAAAACACATTGTCTACATGTAGCAGCCGGAGATATTGATGCACCACCAAATCTATGGAAGTCACTAACAAAAATAGGTAAGGCCACACAGGCCAAACTAACCCACACTGCTGGAGCTTATCCCAGTTTTCGTAGCACAAAGCCAACTAGGAGTTGCTACTCCCCCTGGATAGGTGTAAGTCCCATTGCAGGTTACTCCCACAGCATTTTTGTCAGGTTACCCCAACAGTTCAACTGTACCCATTTATACTCCTGGCATGGGTGGAGAGAGGCAATGCAAGAGTTGAATGTCTTGCCCAAGAACACGATTCAGAGTCCAACACACTAACCATTATGCCACTGCATCTCTCACAGAAGTTAGAGTGCTTTGGTTGAAAATGTACAAGAGAATGGTTGACTACCCTGGTCAATGAACTAAACTTAGTAGAGCCTGATCCTACCTGCAGCATGAGTGTAATAGGATTGCATAACAGCCTCTATCCCAGACCACTTGTATCCTTCCCTGTCTCCAGATGACAAGTTCTTTTCATCCTAAAAGCCATGACATAAGAAGCTATCAGGGAACTGCATTGACTGGGACCACAACTCCATGAGTCTCAACATTTGATTAATCTCACTAGATACATGTAGTGACCACGTCATGTCACCAGTGTTTAATCGCACCAGCGGTTAAAATGTCATGTTTATTTCTTCCAATATGCATTTTTGCACAATTGATGACAGTATATTAATCGATTGTTGCATCGATAGCCGCGTCAATAAGAATGTTCATTTGATCATCGATCATTCGATCAAAACATCAAATCCTAAGTTCTTGTTCTCCTAAGTTTGTTCGATAGAAAACGTTTGTCACATAACTTTTTGACTGTCGCATGGGTAATATCCTAGTACCAACTCGGGAGTTTACCATTTCATTCCCTGGAAAAAAGAAATCTGACCGATTTACGTAAAACATGGAAACCGGTCTGGATTCGTGCCTGAATATTTTATTGATCATTAGCATATCACTAATTCCTACTACCCCTAGATGGGATGCTAGTCCATCCAGGTTATCCCCCAATAAGGAATCCTATTTTGAAAGGGTGAAAAAAAAATTGACCATTATTATTTTATCTAATGAAAATGTAGATTGGCCAACTAAATTTTGGGTTGATCTGCTACAAGAGAAGGTTGTTTGTTACCCTCCTTCCTATTCAAAACAGTTAATGAATTTTCTAAGTGAATATGATCACTGCAATCACAACAATAAACTCACCTTTGCTGTGGGCTCCCCTTGTTTATTTCTACTTCCGAGCTGTTGTTCTGCCGAAGGTAATGGTCCAAACTGTCGTCCCTGTATACCCGGCGAGTGTTGTGAAAGGTAATCCCTCGTCTCTTGTTCACTAAAAGATATCCCCATACTTCTCATGGGCTCAGGTCTAATTGGTTGCGACACAGTCCGATGATCAGGCCTTGCTGCATGAGAGGCAACATTGCCGTGCTCATGTGAGATTGACAAGAGCCCTGTATGTCGAAGATATGGTGGTCGAAATTGTGATGCGCTAACGTTACTAAAGGGATCTTCCATGTTAGTTAGGGACTGGAGAGTTAGACGAGGGGGAATATGATTAGTGCTACTGCTCATGGTGGGGCTTTGTCGATATCTTTCTTCACTGCTTCGGCGAAAGGTCCTATCAAAGGGATATTGAGTAATCCTTTTTTCTCCATCCTCTGTTTTTATATTAACTGGTTGTTGTTTGTCTACATCTTTGTTTCTGTTTTCTTTTCGTTCTTGTTCCTGTAGTAGTTGTTGCTTTTGCCGCGTTATTGGTCCTGTTATTGCATCAGGGTCCAGAGAACCTTGGCTGTTATCAGAATCCCTGTCATTCTAGAACAAAACAGAGAGGTCCTACAATCAACACTTTTTCACTCTTGTGAACATTGGCCAGTTCTACAGAAGGTGAAGCAGAGTAGTGCTTCACATCACTTGACCTCCAAAAATGTATTTTCTTTTCTAATAAAACTTAAGTAACAGAAAACTACAGATTTATCTATTCTAATGATAATTATTTTTGCTTATAATCACCTCTTTATCCCTACGTGCTCGCTTAGGAGGACGGCCTCGACTTTTACGGTTCTTTCTCTCAGTTCGCTTAACCTCATATGATTGTTCCAGCTCTAAAGGTAATAACAAACAGCACTCATTGGTCAGTTATATTGATTAAAGGGAACTTATGGTACTGCGAAACACAAGTTTTTCTCATAATATTTGTTCAAAGTGGCTACACCAATAACATTTTTTTATAACCTCAATAGCTTGTGAATGACTTACCTTGTCTCTTATTGGGTGGTAACAGGCCAAGCTTTGCCATGAAGTCCAGTTTCTGTTGATTGAAACAAAATATTGTTTCAGTCAGACACATATCTATGCCACTATTTGATGACAGCGTAAACAAGGACCCAGGATTAACATGGTACTATTTCCAGTTGCTCTGACAATTGGTCAGTACAAATTAAAAGATAAAATAGCGACTGACCTCTGGGCTTGGAGGAGGAGGTGGTGGTGTGTTCTCAATGTTATCATGTTGTTTTCCATTAACATCACTGTCATTTATCACATTATTGGGAGAATCCGTGCCATTTTCATTGTCATGTTCACCTTCAAACTTTCTCTTTAAAGTTGTGCCTCCTTGGCTTATCTCTGTAGACAAAGTACAGGGTTTTGCTATATGATCATCAACATCAAAATTATCCATCTACACCAAAGGCATTTCTATTTTTTAAATTATAATTTAATATTATTATTTTATCACTCTTTTTTCTTACACATACATACCAAAAACTTAAAACACAGCTACATGTACCTTGCAGCTTGTGTTTTAAGTGAAGAACTGCTAAAGGATTAATTTTGTTTGTTTAGTTGGAGAATAAAACAAACATTTAGTAAAGGAAAATAATCAGATCTGCCCAATATATCAACAGACAGTAAATTCTGTGTTGTCATGGCCATCATATCAATGGCAGTGTCAACTGATAAATCGGTAGCATGTTCTTGATGTGTCAGTAGTGTGTTGGACCACAGTGAATTATGTGGTTTTTCATCTGGTACATTAGCAACACGATGGTAGTGTGTTGGCACATTGGTGTGCAATCTTATTTATTTGGTAGTTTTTCAGCTAATGCATTTTGGGTTACTCGATATGTATGCATTGGCATCATGTTACTCGACATGTTGGTAATGTGTTGGTGGTGTGCCAGCCAACATAGTGATGTATTGGTGCAGGTCAATCAGCCAACATGTTGCGTTTGTGGCGTGTCCCTAGTGGGCCAACTCCTTAGCAGCATGTTGGACAACATATTGGTCAGATCAAATTCTTTACCTATAAGGCTATAACACAAACAATTATTACCTTTTTCTTATCCACAGTTACAAGCCCTAATCCCTCAAGAAACCTCAGTTTATAGGGATTATGTCTTATCTTCACTGCTGCTTTAACAGGAGGAAGTTCTTCTGTAGTTCTTTCAACTTTAATTCTTTTGGCCAGGCTAGGAGATGATGTATCAGACGACTTTGGTCTCTGCACATCTGCAATGCAAAATTAGGTGTAAAATATGAGATTGCAGTTGAACATTAAAGTAACACCCCAAGTTACCCCCAGCATTTTGTCACTGGTACCCATTTATATTCGTGGGTGAAGAGAGGCACTGTGAGAGTGAAGTGTCTTGTCCAAGAACACAACACGATTGCCACTAGGAATGCAACAAACTGCCACTCACCAGGCTGGTAATCTCCATTGACAAGCGCAGCCCTGTCTCGTCTCTGCCATTCCCTCTCACCACCTCCACCTCTCTCTACTCTCTGTACATTCCCACGGAAGCCCTCACGGCTAAATGGATGCGAATCTAAGTAAGGTGTTTCACGGACCGCCAGCCGCTCTGGTGGCACACCAACCGATCTCCTTATATTCTCAGACTGGAGATGTCGAAGGTCAAGTTCATTTCCATAACGATCACCAAATCCTTTTCCATCTGGAGGAGGTGGATGGAAAGGATGAAAAGGGAAGCCTCTGTATAGGTGATCAGCCTCCCTGCCAGCTGCCAATCGAGCCAAGGACGGGTCAACTTTGTGATGGTCGACAGAGAGGGGACTCTAATGAAGAGAAACAAAATTATTGCATCACTATAAATGTTAACAGGAATGAAGCCTTGGGTTTATCGCTGTTAGTGTAATGGGACCTTGATTGTTGTTCCAGAAAATAACTATATCCCTGCCACAGAAGGTTTTTTGGTTTGAACCCCTACACCCCTCTGGAAATTCCAGTTTAGCTTCATACTTTCCTTTAAATATTTTGGCTTTTGAGACTCCCACCTCCTCTCCTCGGACTCTCCAATGACCTTCCTTCGGGTGGGTATGGATATTTTCTGGAACCATACAATATGGTTTTTACACAATACTTTTCTTAACATGTAATCAATTTTCCCTTAAAGCTTAAGAGGACAACAAGACAAGATTGAGAATTACTCAATGATAAATAAGTTTTATACCTTGCTGGCATCTAGACGTTGTTGAAGAAGTTGTTGGGGATAATGCACAACACCCATTCCCCCGGGGGGTTTATCCTGCGGCATGTGATGTCTCGGCCAGTCTTCTCCTGGTGCACGAAGGCCCTCTTTCTGCTCAAACATCAGCCGCTCATGCAACAAGAACTCCTACCAAAATAAAAGTTATGAGAACTTAATCAGTTGGTACAAAAAATATATTTCAGCCACAACAAACTTGTATGTCCTATTTTCAGCCCCAAACTTAAAAGATTGATTCTCCATCTCATCCATCTGTCTGCTTGACAATATATCAATACTGTAAGGAATAATTAGATTTTGATCATTCCTGGAAATATCAGGATGCCTTGAGCAAAACAAATTATTTTAAATAAACGACTAAAGTGACTCACCTGTCTTTCTCGTTCTCTCACAAACTCTGCATGCCTCTCATCCAGAGGGTGGAGAGGGTAGGGGGCATCTCTAGGAGGGTGGACTAAGTAAGGATGAAGCACAGGTACTTCATGAGTTGGGAGGAACATTCGTTTGTATTCTCCAGGACGTGCCATCTTAGACGCCAGTGTTGGGTCACCTCGGACATGAAGACCATGACTTCTAGGTGGCTCAGATGAGCTTGAAGTTGGTGGACCACTAGGTGTGCCATGCCCATGAACAGGACAGGAGCCTGGTTTGTGCTCCTGGTAGAACCCCCGCTGTAGAGGTCCCTCGCCAGAACTTCTTTTTGGCTCTCCTGGAGTACTGTCATTTTCTTTTTCTGTCTTTGAAGATTCAATCGTTTCCTAAATATTTAGATTTCAAGATAAAAAAAAAACATGAAAGTACTGCTCTATACAATGTAGCTTGGATTGGTCACAAAACTAGGGAGACTTTAAAAGGTAGAGCCACCTTGTACAGCATAACACAGTACCTACTACCACATGAAAGAAATACTGCTCAATAGCTTTCATTTGATCATACAATAGGGCTTTATCCATAGACTTTAAAGTTAGAACCACAGCATAATAGACAGTACTACATGAAAGCACTGCTGAATAGTTTACACACTAGGGTTTCATCCACAGGCATAAAAAGAAGAGCCTTGTCAATTTGCACAATGTTTGACTCTGGAGTAATGGGAAAGATAATTTTTTTTTCCAAACCTGTATCCTGGTTTCCCGTGGCTCAGGATTATCTGCAGGTCTCAAGTACGGCGAGTTCTTCCTAACAAACGGTTCAACACTTCCTGGTGGCAAATGGCAAGCAGCATCACTGACGTGACCAACAGGAATGTCATAAGGTTCCACAATGATTGTACCATCGGGCAAAATGGAATGTCGCTCATGCTGCTGTCGCAAATGTTCAGCTGCTCGCTGTTGCCTCCAGCTGTTGAAACGCACATCATGGGGATCCATATCCATTACCTGAGGGAAAACGATGAGATTCAATTTCATTTCTTGCATAATGATACTCCAGTGATTGTGCCCTGTCTTTGTACAGCGCAAGCACTGTAAATATATCATTTTATTATTATTATTTTTTCTTTTTCTTTTCAGTTTTACTCATTCCTGAGAACCACAGTTCAGGAAGTGTGTTTCCATTAAATTTATGCAATGCAAAAAATTGCAAAAAATGATATAATTACAGCGCTTGCACTGTACAAAGACTGTATTAATAATAAATTATTTATTACAACAGTATTCCTCAGTATTTTGACCAAAAATGAAACTACTTTTCCTGAATAACAAAGAATAATGATCTTACCGGAGGGTAAGGTGTTGGGTAGAATGCAGGTAACATATGGGCCTCTGGACCATCTCGTTTGGAGGCCAGGAGAGGAGGGGGCCCAGGTGGATGGGCTCCTCGAGGCACATATATGGGCAAGTCTGGCTTAGCACCATAAGCTGGATAGAAGGCCACTGGAGCATGAGGCGGCTCTGGGCCTGGGTAGTGCTCTGACAGCATGGGCACTTCTGAATGACCTAAACAAGAGAATAAAATAAGTACCAGCAAATAATTATATTAACAACCATTATTAACACTTTTGTTTCATTCCCAGAGACAAACGTCAATGTCATTTTGTACATAAGTGTGTACAACCGCCACTTGGTTAGCTCATTGGTAGGGATGCCAGATTGCAGAGCACAAGGTTATGGGTTTGAATCCCAGCTGGACCACTAACCAGGGTCTTAAAATAACTGGTAAGATCATGCTGGCTGTGCTCAACACCTTGTCTCAGTTCAGATGATTGCTTCATTGGGTGGTGACGTTAAGCCATTGGCCTTGGGAAATGTGCTATATACAGTGTACATTTGTTACCATTACTGTTACAAAGCTTGTTTGTAACTTGCTCCCAATGTAGAAAGAAGCAAAATTTATGAATATAAAGAAACAATAAATGCCAATGGCGAAAACAAGATAACGTTTATGGATTTCAACTTGGAATTCAGTGAAGTTAAATCAGTTCCAGGCCATGACCAAAATAAATGCAACAGAAAGAGCTGACAATAATATATATCCAGGGAAAGTCTATAGACTCCTATTAAAATTATTGTAAACACACATTTTTGAGCTTCAATTCTTCAATTCTAATCATTTAAGCAGTCAGAACCTTTTTTGACTTTTTTTTTTCACGTACTACCACATCAAAGTCAATGTAGCCCACAGAGCTGATTCTTTTTTTTTTTAACTCAAGCCAGACAACAAAAACAATGGGACACAAAGAACCAAACATACAATAGAATAAAAAATTGAGCAAAAACTAAAAGAGTCTAAGTAACGGAAAATTGTACAGGTGTCTGATATAATTCCATTCATTTCCTTTAGGATAAAGAATCCAAAATATTATTTCCAGTGACAAATGTAACTTAATATTACTGCAACTAAAGTAATGCAGCTGGTAATCCTACGTTTCACATGAATTTGACAAGTTCTATAATTTTAATTTTTACAAACCCGCAATTATTTTCTTATCATCCTAGTAGCGAAGCCATTAGGGTCTTTACTACAATGAGAAATGATCCATTTAAAAATCTGCCCAACAATCAAACCAATTTTAATTTACATGAATGTTGTTTTTTAGAATTTTATGCTTTTAATTTCACTCTAGGTCTAAACAAAAAAATAAAATAATGCAAAGATTAACCACAAAATTCAGCTAAACACTGAATGAAGATGAACATCATTAAATGTTTGCGACAGCAAATTTTGCTGTTGCAAACATGTCAAATACACTCTTTGTGTTTGATGTTTTAAGGAAAATATGTGCAATTGATAATATTCCCAAGGAACTAAGAGTTACCACACAGCAACACACGATTCTAAATTGAGCAAGGCTCAGATTATTACCCATTATGAATATCTTGTTGATTACCGACAAAAAGCAAAACATGATTCACCATTACATATTACAAATATTGAAGACACATGAATTCTGTGCAATATATTTCTTCTACACGTAAAATTGTATCAAAATGTTTCTTGCAATCCCTGTGAATCGAAATTCACAGAAAAAAAAGGATAAATTACAGTTCCAATTGTGTTAGATCTACATGTACCAAGCACCACAACATTTACATATAGCATTAAATAAACAGGACACCCTAATCTGAATTAACTGCTGGCAGATATCTGTTTGTAGATTAATGCGACTTCCTTTTGATCGTTCAAATTAATTGACAGTGAATTGACATCAAAAATAATTTTTCATCAGAAATGCAACATATCTCGATGTAAAAGAGTTTTGTGTAAGAATATTGATAAGTAGCATTATTGTCAATGACCTGCTATTCAAGACAAATAAAAATGTGTTTTGGTTTTATCCGCTAATGAGAAACAAAGGTCTGAACTTCTAAGATCAAACCTCCAACTCCTCAAAAACCCAGAATAAACCCAACTTAAATTTAACTTAAAAAGATAACTTAGAAACCTCAAAGAAATGCAAGACACTACAAAATATTTCATGGTTCGAACTCGTTTCATATGAAAACCTTGTGTAATTATAAATAGCCCCCTACCAAACATGAATAAATATTGTTCAAATTTTACACAAACTAAACCAAGATGAAACCTTCTTTAAAAACAAGGAATATCTTCCCTGGTAGATATCCTACAATCTACAGAAAAGCCAGGATCGTACCTGATTCAAATCAGCTTAAAACGCCTCAAGAAAATCCACCACAATTCACTGATCTTATTAATTATTCAACAACAATGAAAGGCATAAGGTATGAATTTGTTTGGAGATTTCTACAGTTCTACCCTTTTGTCACTTTGCTAGGCAACAGAAATTTCCACAAGGGGAATGCAAATGGATAAATACTGAAATTACAATTTTGTGAATCAACTCCCTCGTCCATCCCAATTTTAAAAACCTTGCCAAACTGCCTTTGTAATCCTCTCAGAAGTGCCTCAAACCATTTTGTTTCTTGTACAAATAATTCATTAAGTTACACTTTTAAAAGACTTCTGTAAGATCTGCAACATAAGAATCATTGGCTTAGCATTTCTTGCCTACCCTAGTTGTTTCTGAAGCCACAAAGACCTGGCTGAAGAAGCTAGCTGTGTGACATGTTGCAAGGCCCAAGTGTATTCACACAGTTGATGTTATGAAGGGAACGTAGTCAGAAATTCAGACAGGTGGCCCTTGCCAAATTAAAATAAACAAAGCTAAAAAGTGCAAGGCTCATTATTCAAATAACTCACTTCCCAACTAGAAAGTGAATAAATCACAATAAATCTCCATGTGGGTTCTAGAACAGTTGATCACGCTTCTAAGAAAGACTGAAATCACATGGATCTATCTTCAAATCCACAGCACTCAAGACTAAACACGTCACACAAGACCATTTTTCTTCATCTCCCACATACAAAGTTCAAATTGAATGAATTCAAATTAAATATAGACCCTCTTTAGGTAAAATGATGCATCACCTGGAACATTGAAGAGTGAAACCTAACTACTTGCCTTTGTTTTGTAATATGGATATCCTACCTCTGACCACTGATGAATATACACCTGGCATAACTTCATGGCCAATACGAGGGTGGCTAACTTCTGGCCTTTGGGGACCCCTACTCGGGTCACAAGTTTGTTCACCTTCAGAATAGAATGAAAAGATATTAACTATTGTCATAATGCAGACTTCATTTCACTATATTGTAAACACATATGCCTATATTGATCAGTAATTACAAGATGGGAACAAAACTTTCAAGGTAACAAAACATCCTGTTTAGAATTAACCTTGGCAGATGTGTACTGTGTTTGGTTATCAAAACATTTAATTTTAATTTTTTTTATTTTTGGGGAGGAAGGGAGTGCTGACAGTTTGTTTCAATTTAAGACGGATTCCGCTCAACGTTCGAGCAATAAGTGCAAAAATGAATTACTAAAAAACTACTCATAGCAAGGTAATATTTTGAATACTATTTGAAACATATCACTTTAATTCACTTCTCCAAGTGACCCCGCAATTAAATTCTCAAGCATTCTCGAGAAAATTAATGTCAAACCTCGTGAAAAATGATAAAAACGCACGCCATTTTGTTTTGAACTGACATGAAGCGTCTTTTTAATTAAAATATGTAATGACTTCTCTCGCGGGGTCAGCTTGGGAGCTAATTTATCGATAATTTCTTCTTAACTGTATTCAAAATGTTACCGTGCTATGAGTATTTTTTTGGTAACTTAAATTTTTGCACTTATTGCTCGAACGTTGAGCGGAATCCGTCTTAACAACTTGCACATTGGCTGGTAATTGTGTTTAACAATTTAACTTCAAAGAGTGATGATTAATATCTATTTTCTCCTAACAATGTCAAATAAATAAATAAGTGATCATCGCAGTTATGAATGCAATTTTGCAATTGCAATATAAGCCAGAAAAAAATTCATAATGTCAAGCACAAAGGGGATGAGAAGTAGTATCGTCATCGTGTTTAGGTAATCGCAATCATTGGGGCCACATAACATTGAGGATTAATATCACGCATGTTTTCAGAAATTTGTAATCTTTTAATTACAGTTTGAGTGACAATTCAAACAGGGTTTCATAATGGTGGTTGCAAGAAGAGCTTCAACTGTAGTTTGAAAAATTTTAAACCACAAAATATTTAAACTATAATAACATTTTATACCCCTCTGTGCCATTTCATACGCTACCTGGTCGGTGATTTCTGTGATCTGGATCCAGTGCTGGGATGGGCGGCATAGGAGGAGTGCGAATACCAATCACACCTGGGCTCTGATGATCTCCCCTGCTATCTTTGATATTCATTTCTGTTTGTCCTGTTGATGGTGATGTTCTTGATGGAGACATTCCTAGTCAGAAATGAATATCTTTGTAACCAGTAACCACAAGAAAGTCACCTGAACAACCAGTTGTTAGTACCTTTCTCAACAGCGAAATTTGAATGCATGAGCTTAGGGTTTTCAACAAGGACATATGTAGACTGCATTTAACAGTCTGTCTTTTTCATGAGATATTGTCATGTGACGCATGAATAATATTGAAAGGCGCGAACCACCAATAATCCACGCGCGAGCGTCTCTCCTCAATCCCACTTGCCACATGACTCAAACATGGCCATCTTGTCAAATCTCATAATGCGCTTTTAATATTAGATATTCTTAAAATTATAGCCCATATAGTACAGTCAAACCTCTGCTAACGGACACCTCCCATAAACTGACACAAGTCATGGTCCCAGTTATATATAAACACTACATTTTAACCTCTCATAAGCGGGCACCTCTCCTAAGTGGACACTTTTTTCTGGTCCCAAAGGTGTCCACTTACAGGAGGTTCGACTGTATAATTTTTTTAAGTGAAAAGTAGTTCATGTGACCTGCAGCTGCAAAAGGGCCTATTAGCACAAGTTGTGGCTAGAAAGGCTAGTTACAAAATCTCACCTGTGCTCTTTCCACTGACTGCAGAGATACTCGGTGAAACCGACTGAGAGCTGCTATCGGATGGAGCGGAGAAGAAGTTGATGAGGGAACTGGTTTAGCTTGCTTGGCTAATTTTCGAAGGGCTGCTGCAAAACTGGCTTGACCTCCTGACATCGACGAGTCAGTTGACACAGGAGTTGAATCTTTATTGTGCAAGACAGGCTGTAATCCAGGCGACAGTGATGTTGTATAGTGCATGGGGGACGCATTTGAACTTTGACTGTCGGTGTTCAACTTCACTTGCTTGTTTCGTGGCTGGGACGAGGTACCATCACCCTCTTCGCTTTCCTCGCTGGAGTCAATGACTATGGCACGTCCCTGGCTGGTGAGTTTGGATTTGCGACCTTTGATCTCACTCTCTCGAAGATTCTACGAAGGAATCCAAAGAGAAGCATTAAACTTAACATTTGTTTATCTCAAGCAGTGAATCATTTCGATTTTTGCCACGCTATCAAACCACATAAAATTGTGTTTAACTACATTTTAGAACAACTTGGTACATGTAATGCATGTTCTAATCCACGGCAGGGCCAACACCTACAATATAATTCTGGTTTCTAAAGTAAGAAGTGGGCCACAAGTATTGCTACTCTACCTGGATGGAGTTCTAGTCCATTGCTGGTTACCCCAACCCCCTCACACCCCCCCCCCCCCCCCCCCCCCGTCAACCAGGGCAGTTGTCGGGTTAATTTAATTTGTCAAGTCATGCATGTCCCTGGAGACTGGAGATTTTTCACTTGTTTGTATCTATAATTCAACAGTTTTTTTGCAAAACAATAAATCCCAGCAAACCATAGAAAACAATTTTTGTGTATACAATATTTTTATTTGAGTATATACATGTATTAAATTTCATGGTTATCAGAAATGACCCAACTTGCTTGAATATAGCTAAATATATATCTACACTTGACAAAAATTCTCAAAAAGCTAGTCAATAGAATCGTGATCTTTAATAAATTTGCCAACAATGATCAACATTGAAACAATGCATATAGTCAAATGGACAGGTGATGAAAATAAAGAAAATCGTCAACTTGGGGATATTGCTTTGAAGTAGCACTAAATATCCTCACTATAATTTTTAAAGAAAATTAAATAATGGCAATCAGTAACTTAAAGGAGCTATGTCATGGATGGCGCATCTTGAAAAAATTGGCCATTTTTTTCAAGTTCACCGTTCACAATCCATCTTAATCTTCGCCATCCTCAACCATCATTGTTCCTGTTTGGTTTATTATTACCTCTTTGGTGTTTTTCTACCTTAGTAAACTATTATTTTGAGGCTTTGTTCAATCTGAAGGTGATTTTGCTCTTCGCAGAAATTACATAAAATTTCGTGACATAGCTCCTTTGAGGAGTTTTTTATTTATCTTTTTATGGTTTGTGCATCTTGAAAAAAATGGCCAATTTTTTCAAGTTTGCCATTCACAATCTGTCTTAATCTTCTTCATCCTCAACCATTCCTGTTCCTGTTTGGTTTGTTATCACCTCTTTGGTGTTTTTCTACCTTAGTAAACTATGATTTTGAGGCTTTCTTCAATAACTATTTGAACGTGATTTTACACTTCTCAAAAATGACTTAATATTGTGACATAGCTCCTTTAAGGTTGACTTAAGAACTGGACAAACTGCCAAAATTGAAAATGTATATTGGAGGTAGATCTATATGCATTTTGAAGACTGGTGTACATGCATTAACTCTGTAAGCACTGAACCGTACTAAAAATAAACAGTCATATATACTGAAGGAAGCTGTTTGTGTACACAAAAGAAAATATGCTCAAAATAACTTCCTGATTATACAGATTAATTATTTTTATCCAAATCTATCTTTGGTTTACAGAGGTGCAGGAAAAGCAATGTATTGTAGGTTAAAATTGTGTGAATAACTCATGTGGAAATAATAATGCAAATATATGATATTTTCATTGAAGACAAAAGAAATCTCATGATCATGCAAGTTTAGGTTCAAGAGAATTCCTTTTTACATGGCAGTATCTTCTGAAAATGGGCAGAGCAGAACTTATCATTAAAATGAAAACACCTTGGGTCAGTTAATATTGAAACTGGGCTTATTCCACATGCAGTTCACAATATATCTCCTTTGAAAACCATTAAATTTGCATCAGACTATCGTCTCTAAAACAACAGCTTTTAATCATAACATTTTTTTCTTTATACTGTATAAGATAATGTGGTAAACAGCATCGATAAAAAAGTCCTTAGGGTGTAAGAACAATTTTCAGGATATGTATATAATCATAATTCGATTACAAATATATTCCACTAACCTTTTATCTGTCACACTGGTCAGGAGGGTTTGAATGTAATTTAATATGTTTTGATGATTGCTAGCAAAAGTGATCATAAATGGCTATTTCCATTTTAGATTCCTGTTGTATTAAATACTTAAGTTAGGAAGCCATGTATCAACAGTGTTTTTAGGGTTTTGTGAACAATACCATAAATTTTAAAATTCACAAATTCACAAATAGATTGATCAGCTTTCCCAAAATAAATTACCAACTAGGAAGGAGCTCTAACAAACAATAGATGAACCTCATGTTGAAATAGCATGTGCTTCATAACAACAACAGATTTCAGAATTCAAAATCAACCACATTATACTCTACACCAAAAGGGAATTTGGCAAATTATTGTTAGCAGAAATATTGGAAGCCATTTGAGCCTAAAGACTTGACTTCATAGATGAGTTGTTTTAATTTTAACATGTGCCATGTTACTCTAAAACAACACCTTGCATTAACTGCCTTTATCTTTACAGTGGCCCTGAAAGAACTGGTAAAAAGCAAGCCCTACCTTTGGGAAATGTGTTCCAATGATAACAAAAGCCGCAAGAATCAATCCCTTGCCATGATAGAGTTAGATTTCTGTCAGTGATTCCCTTAATGATATTCAGCAGCTTAATATATTCTGATATAATAACGGCTTGGTGCAAAATTAAAGCTTGTAACTCATGGCACTATTTTTCTTTTGCCTGATTAGCATAAGTTGCCATATGTCTTCTCCAAACACTGGCTTTAATGTGAATTGAAAACGTTTTGAGACAATAATCTCACTTAATGTCATGCAAAGCATTTTAGCAGGTTTTTTTCTGGTACCCATTGCTTCCCTTTTGTTCATAACAACAAAACTTATTCAGTATATCAAATTGTTCCCCTGAGAGGCTCACCAATAGTAACCACAGTTAAATCTACCCAAGGAGAAATCACTCTTGTGCTAAAGATCAAAATGTATACCATAAAAAAAAAATATACCTTCCTCAAGCTGGCCTGATTTTCTTCATCATCCAAAAACCTCAAGCTCAATATTCTCTCCTCTTATCAATTATTCATTTACCGTATTGGTTCTTTATTTAGCAAGAGAAGCCAAACCATGCTCTTTCATGCTTGTATCAACAAACACAAAAGACAGCTCTTAGATACCTTTGTGCTTCACAAGAATGGGCCCAAAACAATCTAGCAAGCACAGAGATGCTAAATCTCCACTAAAATAAAGCTAGATACTATCTAGGCCTAGGTGTTGCTTTCTTATTTTAGAAGCCACCTGTTCTTTATTGTTCTTTTCATATGCAAATCACCCAAATTAACCAACCGCGTTAACAACCACCTTTGTTGTTTGCTCAGAGAGGTCTTTGGAGTACTGAATACATTACAATGACTACGTCAGCCAAAAACCACTGAGCCAATGATTAATAATGACATGTCATACATTATTTCCACAACATACGGTGCAGGAAACCTTCATTTTAGAGGATTACATTTTTCCTGACAAACAAGGAATGCATATAAACATTTCTTGTGTGTAATTAGCGGATAAAGGGACCACAAAGCATATCTTTTGATAGCATACTGTTTGGTTTGCACACACTAGGCATGTTTTGCTCAACTGACTAATGGAAAGTTCTGATGTTTAATTTAATCATGAACATTTTGAGAAAATGAAATCACCCTTTGCTAATATATACCAATACAAATGCACACATTCAAAGTATTTTTTACATGTATGCAAACTAATAACAGAAGCAATGTTTGCTAATAGACTCATAATTTGTAGACACTTTGAGGCATTAAAATCCCAAAATTAAATAATCAGGGTTTTTTTAATATATTAATTTATATTTCCACACAATAACCCTTCTGATCAATTTCTTTGTTATCTGACTAATGCTTTAGAGATAAAATTTAATTACAAAATGCCATTTTAAAAGCAGCTATTTTTTCAAACTCAAGAAACATTCTATATTGTTTAATTTTATAAAAAATACACATGGGACATACCGGTAATTTGTTTAATTCCATAACGACTTTTAAGGTATAAATTTCTCATTTAACATTAAAAGTAAGCACCAATAATATGGTAGCAGTTTCTGCTTTGTTTCAATTCACCCATCCTTTCTTTGTTGTTAGTGTGGAATCAACTTACAGAGTCAAGAAATATCAGGAAAAGGTTCCTCGATAAGCACTGGAACATTATTTTCTAAGAGCAATATAAAATTAAAATGAGACAGGAAACATTTCTAGCGCTGTGAAAATAAAATAATAATTTATTATTACACTTATGATAAATAATAAAATAATATATTTCAGTGGAAATCCACTCTTATCCACTCTTTCCAGATGGAATTGGAATTTAGAAATGTTGGTTTTTGTGGAGGGAGGAAAACTGGAGTGCCCGGCAAAAAACCCTCCGAGCAAGGATAAGAACCAACAACAAATTCAACCCACATATGATGTCGGGTCTGAGATTTGAACCTGGCCCAGGTTGGTGGGAGGCGAGTGCTCTCACCACTATGCCATCCCTGCATCCCCTGAGTTTTCCATTCAAATAGGTGAAGTGTATCTTTGAGTACCCAAATCAATATCCAAATTTTCCTAACTGTCTTTCATATATTCCCTATAATCTCTTTGGGAGAATTTAGTTTTTAATCAAGCTTTTTTCTAAGGGATGATGAGTTTCTTCATTCCCATGACCAGCTTACTTTATTACATGATTGAAATTTTCGTGACACGTTGATTTCGCAAAATCGCAAAATTAATGTCACGAAAATTTACTGGCGCAAAAATTAAGTGACGTTATATGTTAGCTATAAATTAAGTAACGCTATAATAATAATAATAATGGTTCTTAGAACACATGTTGCGAAGCATCAATGCGTTTACAAATAGCCTAAAAATAGAATTATAAGAAAAACAATGACTAGCTAATGTTACAATATTAAATCATCACATATCAGTTGAGACTCTTGTTAAACTATAAGGAGAACATATCAATGTATTTCATGATTTTGAAACTGCATAAAAGTAATTCAAATGGTGTGTCGTGTTGATTTTGTAGTTTTATTGTGACATATACAAGCAAATATTCGATATGAATGCTGGGATAAAATTGCGAGATTTTAGATGAAATCGCAAACATTTAGTGACTAAGATTTTAAAATTTCCGCAAAATTGTTGTTTTTGATACATGTGATCGAAATACATGTAAACCAAAGTAACATACACTTTTATGAAATAAACAAGATACTGCACATGTTCTGATTGGCTCAAAACCATTTAAATACCGTAACTCTATGGAAACAGAAAATTGCTTTGTGCTTTTATTTCATAAAAACAATAGAAAACGTTTTCCCTGTGTTTCCATAGAGTTATGGTCACACTCGTGAAAGTTTGGGAGAACTCGACATTGCTGTGGAAACATGAGCTGCAGTTTCCACAGCATTTCTCGTTCTCCCAAACTTCATGTTACCATAACTCTATAGACCCTATTCCAAATGGCTGCCAATTTAAAAATTATTATTGTATGCATTTAAATTTGCCTCACTAACCTCGTTCTAAAGTAAAAATTATTTTGAATTATTAACTCAAAAACTAAGTTAGTGAGGCAAATTTAAATACATACAAAATAATTTTAAATTGACAGCCTGAGCCATTTTGGAATAGGGTGTATGGAAACACGGAAAACGTTTTCTATTTGGTATCTAAAACACATCAACAGGGTTGATTATTATTATTATAATATTATTATTATTATTAGTCTATAACAGTAACATCTTGTTCAGCTGTTGTTGATTGCTCTGATAATGGTTGAAACAACAACAACCCCCCCCCCCCCCCCCCCCCCTCATAAATTTGTTGAAGCTTTTTTTATCCTTTTCTCTCAGGATTGGGCATCCACAGGACACCCAGATGCCCTTCTGGCTAAAAACTTTATTTGAAACAGAAAGTCTTATCCCTCTGTGAAACACAGAAAACTTTCCATTAACTGGCTGCCTAGCATTTTTAACTTCAAGGTTATTTCGGGTAGCCAGTACCCCTATTATTTATTTCTGTTCAATTGTTGTAAATACTTTCAGTAGCCTGTGGGGTAAAATAAAGTTTGTTGTTGTTGTTGTTGTCCATAGTTTAGCTTTGAGCATCAGGGCACTATACAGAATAGCCTCCTCGCAGACTTTCTTTGGGCTCGTCACGCAATCTCTCCTCCCCACGAACGTCTGCTGAAACGAGCGCCGGTTTGCGTAGACCAAGATTGCGTGACGAGCCCAAAGAAAGTCTGCGAGGAGGCTATATACAGAACTGCGAAGAAAAAAATTGTCCAATATATCCTATTTGTAAACTCAATCCAGAAGCAAGAGTTGTAAATGTGATACAACACTGACACAAAGTTGAAGCAAATTTTTAACCTTTTCACTCCCAGAGTCAAACCTGGAGTCTGGATAAAACCCTACTGTGTGACCATTCAAATGAAAACTATTGAGCAGTACTTTCATGTGGTGCTGTGTTGCTTTTTATAATAATGAAATTACACAATGAAATTCAAGATTTTTCTTCAGTTTTGAACTTAGCACTCTTGGGAGTGAAAGGGTTAATATACTGTACATGTTTGTAAATCAAGATAAACAGGCATCTGATTAATCTCCTAATGAGTTTTGAGAGGTCAAAGTTCATTACCCACAATCTAGGAAATAGGGCCAATTTCAATATATTAAAATTCTAACTTGGCTCCAAGGCTTAGGGGATAAAACAAAATAATTTGAAAAGAAGTCACATCGAGGTTGATAGATGAATAAATAATTTATTTTGTTTTATTCCCCTCAGCCTTGGAGCCAAGTTAGAAATTTAATACAGTATCGAAATTGGCCTATTTACCACAATGGCCCCTATATGTCTGGTTAAATAATAAAATACCTTTCAATCAATCTAAGACTACCGCAAATTTTTACACAAAGTTTTTGTTTCTTTTTGCTCAAAATAGAAAATGTGAAACTGGAAAATACACTAGAATTGAAAAAAAAAATTGTAACATGAAATCATAATCACTGCGGTTCTCTTTTTAAATGTGTTCAAAATAAACACATGTATATTCCTTTTTTGCTAGTTCTGAGAATTTGGTAATACATTAAAATATATATAATATCCTTTGTGGATTTCCTTTATTATGACAATGTTGACCTAACCCATGTTAGCATCCAAGAGGCTTGTTTAAACAAGCCTTAAGAACAAAGGATCTTTGTCAAAACCTGAGTACTATTCAGTTACCTTGAGCAGTTTATTATTTGTTTAATTACTTATTAATTTTCAATATTGTTTACTAGCACATTTTGTTTGTCCTTAGAAGTTTTTTTTTTTATATTTGTGCACATGGCATACATGATTACATTCCGACTACTGTAACCGGGGCCACCAGGACAAAGTTAACCAATTACAGGGCAGAACGGGAACAATACATTCCAAAATTTTCGATTTGAGCCAATCAAATGTCGAGTACAGAACAATGAAATTTCAACTTGTTCACTCGTGAAGCTTATGATAAATGTGTTGACTTTTGATTGCTTAACTTTGTCTGGGTGTCTGGTTACAGTAGTCGGACTGTAAGCTGTTTCAAGTTGATATAAAAATACTGTTTTCATTAACTGATTTTGTGGTTTGTACTTCAGTGTGTATCGCCAATATTTATTTTCTGGCTGAATAATAAACAAAAAGGAAAATGCAGTTTGGCAAGCAGTCAAAACATTTTATAATTACCGTCAGGGAAGTTACCTGTGATCAACATGAATTTTAAATTAAATTGTGCATAATAAGAGTATTTGTGTATTCTTACCTCATGTTTATCTTGATTGTCCGGTTCCCATGGCAACATGACAGACACAGCATTAGAATCATCCATAGCTTCAAGATCTCTCTGCACTTCCTTCTGACAGCCGTCGCATAAAACAACATCCCTGCCATGTTGACCAAAATTCCAGTTTTGGGTTCCCTGTGATTGGAAGGGAACGTTATCAGCTGTTTGTTTACAGCTCCAGAAGAGGCCCTTGACACTAGTTTACCACAAAGGTAGCAATTAATGGAGGCTATGAGATATTTTCGAAGCCACCTGTTGGACTCTTCGGGTATGTCTGACCCTTCATATGCATTCCATTGCATCATTAAGTTGTTATAACAATTTCACAAGCAACAGCTGTGCCTTCGTTATCTATTGGTTGGGCGTTAAGAGCAGGCTCTCGCGATGACAAAAACGGAAAAAAGGGTCCTCCGTCACTAACTCCCTTTCCACTGTGCGGATAAGAATAAAGTTTAAAGTGGAATGACGCATTAACAGTAATACCACAGAGAAAACAAACTGAAGATATATCTAGATCTTCTATAATTGCCGCACTCAGTTTTAATACATAAGAACGTCCTTCTTGGGATACGTTGTTTTTCTCAAACTCCTCCCATTCTATTCTCAGTTGTTTATGGCATTTCTTGCATACAAATGTGCGACCTTCTGCATCTAGTTGCCTGCAATCTTTTGGAGGTTTCAGTGCAGCTATAAAAGGAAAGTAGAAGTTGTCTTTAAGAGGATTCATGATAGCTTTGGTGTGAACAGGGCGTAAATCAGACTCAGAAACACTGCTGAGCACAGGTATAGCAGGCTATCTTTGCTGATATTTCTGTCAACTCTGTTACACTTTCTACGACTGATGAACCATGACCTCATTGCGAATCCTGTATTCCCTCTTGTCATCATTGACCCCAGCAGCTTCAAAATGCTTCCATTGCCTGTGTAGTGATTTGCGACATCCACTACAAGCCCTGGTGAGCCCTTGCTTTGTTAACGGCATGGCTCCTTCAGGCGTAACTAGATTGTTTAGAAATGGATAATATGGGTGTCCAGGTGCATGCTTGCGTGAATAGAGAAATCTCCCTGATGTCGCAGGTTGTGTTACTCCACATATAAAACACACCATGGTTGATAGCTGAGACTGTTGCTCCCTAGGGAGGGAGGGGTCAGATCTCAGTTGATACTGTCTCTCACTCAGAGGAGTTGAATTCTTCTGGAAAACTTGCCATTGGCGAAATAAGAATTTTTGGCAAGCTTCACACACCAGGACTTTTCCAAGATAGTCCATTTGCTTTGCCACTGCGGGTGGAACATGGCGAGCAAGGCATGGGTAAAATGGTGTCTCGGTTTTGAGTTGTGGTCTGGTGTGGACACTTCTCATAAATTCTTTGGGTTTTCGCCTGCTGCAAATGTAACATGTTTCAAGGCCTACTGGACGTCGAGAAGCAACACTGAGCAAAGAAGAATTCTCCACCAAAGGGCCAGTTGAGACTTCAGAAATCGGATTAACGCTTTCCATGTCTGAAGTGGTGCATTAAAATTCCCTTCCGATAGTTCATTTTGAACCACCGTACATTGTTCTGGACTTTCGGTGTCATAATTCTCTTCGGCATTGTGTTGTCGTTAGCCATTGACTCCTCGTCTCTGTCTTGGCTAGGGCTGTGAGCTCTTTCGCCGCTTGAGTCAGGTCCCGACCTTTTAAGCCAGTAAATTCGTTTGATAACCGGAGTATCGCTTTCCTCGAAAGCGTGCCATTGTTGAGTAAGGAAAGAGAAGCACACCGTGCATGAATCGACCCTTCCATTTGCCTTATCCACCGGCTGAGCTCCCTCGGCCGGTTCGTGGTACTCCAAGAAAGGGAAAAACGGCATTTTCTCCGAATTTCGAGACCTGCAATAGACTGGCCAGTTCGCATTAGATGCACCACAAATAAAACAGATCAGTTCACTACTCGAAGTTGGCGCCGAATCGGCAGTCCTTTGATCTTTTACCCCGTTCAAGGTAACCATCTCCGATTAAAATACGTTCACTCTAGTAACACAAAATAACCTCACAGAACGTGGAGTAGTTTCAACTCATTTAGAATTCCATTCAACATCGAAACCGTCAATTGATGGAGAAAATCCAATTTTACAGCCACAACTTGCACTCAGAGCTTTGTTGTTGATGTTACCCAAGATGCTTTGCCGCCCTGTCCACCTGGCTCAGCTGATGTTCGCCATTGACTGTGCTCACACGTACACAGAGGAAGTTCTGTACAACTGAACACGAAATTAAAAGCATTCTTTTCAAACCACACAATTACATAGAACCACTTCCTAGTTACACTTTTCCACAGATAAAAAGATCTTGGTGGAGAATTTACCACTGATAACCGAGTGGAAGTACCGTTGCCTAGAGACAAACTTTTGATATAATACGTGTCAGTTTCAAAGGGCTTTATCCCTTTTGTTGTTGTGAGGAAATGAGCTATAACTATCACGTACTGGTCGGTCACGACTTTATTTGAAGGCGACAGATGTGCAAGTATTAATAGAAACATTTTTAATCTCGCATGAACAGGTCAGGTTTAGGTCGCAGTCTTTCCGCATTGTTTAGACAAATACTAGTATGTCTAGTATGGAAACGTGACCTATACAAAACCGTTTCTTTATCGCATTTATAAAGGTTAAACACTTCAGCCAGACCTTAAATTTTATCATGAATTAAATGTTATCATAAAAAAATCTTTCTACTTTTAATATGTTTTGACAAAACCCTTAAACGCAATGTGAACACGACAAAATACTGTTAGTATAGTGTATGCACTTTGGCACGAAACAGTTCGACACGTGCTTCATTAATCAGTATTATTGTCGGAACGGTCCTTTTCGTTGATAACTGAGGCGATAACTTTGATAAACTGCATACGCATGCAGCATAAGTTATCAACACAGACAGACAGTGGCATTGTACTTTTTATCGTGACATCGATCCTATCATAGGGAGAAACTAAAGTGGAATATCGGTACTAGGGAACTTTTCCGGCCAACTTTTTAACAAGCAAAATCAATTGTTCCATGTGTTAATTCGTAGTGTTCAACTACAAAATATGTATTTTCCAATAATTAATGCTCCTTTGTATTTCTGACTTTGGCCGAAACGGTCATCCGACAAGCCGACAGTCACTGGGTAGCTCCTATTTTGATCTCTGAAAATTAATGGCCTTAAATCAATTCACAGCGAATTTGCGCTTAATCCGATTGTATAAAGATTTTATATACAGTAATACTTCTGGCGGTTCTATCGTGTTATGCACCTTGCATAATTACGTACATGTATCTGTGTTAATAAAGTTGATTTAACATACATGTACACCAAATTTTATTTTCGCACCAAAGGAGCTTGGAGTGAGAAACTCCTACTGAACAGTAAGTATTTATCATGACTTTCACACTCGAGTGGATGTCAAGGAAGAAATTATCCAGCCGGGTCACGTACCAACAAATTTTCTGGCGTTTTCATTGGCTAACCAATCAGGTCATGCAGTTCAATCAGAGAGAACAGTCATCCTCGGACACCCAGGGCAGATATCGGGGGGAGGAAGTTAAAACGGACGAAATCGGTGCGCGTGAAAGATCTACCCCTGGGTCTCCGAGGATAAATAAAATAAAAATAAACTGCTGTACTAATTGTGGACACTGTAAATGAACAAACAAATATTGTAAATAGAACATAAACTGGTTAAGAATCCCAACTGATGGAGAACAGTATGAGGCTCTATGAGGCTTCTAAACTGAGTTCTCATGTCAGCTGGTCGCCGCTAGCCTGCGTCGCAGACGAACTCAACCGCGGTAAAGTCCGACGTTTTTCCTGTTCTTACTAGGGTAGGCGTGGTGAGGTACAGTTGTTTTACCGGAGAGTTTTTTGAACACGCAAAGGGTTCCAGTCGTCTCGAGCAGTGATCTCGCTGGTCAGGACTGAAGAACGCCAGAGAACGCAGCTCTGGGTTTGCGCGCCGCGCGCCCGACTAAGCATCGAAGCCTGGGGACAAGGCAGAGTCGGCATAGAGTTTTCGTGTTTTTCATTTTAGTTTTCCAATAAATTTCCCCGCGTACTTCCAGTTCGGCTATCTCTTCCTAACAAATATATGGAAAACTGAGAGCACCTTCTCGAAGTGTTCCTTCCAGCGTCGTAGGTTGTCTTCTTCCTTGGAGATTGTGTTTCCTTGCTGGTCTTTCACTGCGTGAAATTACCGAAATACCGTATGAAGAATGGTCTGAAACCGCAATACCGCAAACCCCAATGTCCCCCTCCGGACAGTCAGTTGCAGCATTTTGTTTGGGAAAATCCACCTATACTGTGCAGAGTTTGTCCCGTTTTTCCCAAACTGTCCATGATATATACAGCGGACATTGTGTTTTTAATGAATGAAACTTCTCTTTTGGGGGAAATGATAGCCTGCTACGCAGGCGCTGGAGTAAAATGAAGTGCGAGTTGGAGGGTCACGCGCAGGGCGGTTAAATGTGAGAGCTACAGTTCAGGAAGTGCACAATGCAAAAAAGTAATATATTATATATTTACAGTGCTTGCACTGTGCATAGTCTTCTCCCGCCTCGCGCGCCTTCCTCGCGCGTTCTTCTCTCGAGCGCGCACCTAAAAACTTACGCTCTTCTCCACTCAGCTGGGGAAATGAGCTCTATTCTTTTGCAAATATTCCCTATTGTTTTTTTGTTGTTCATGTCGTTTTGTTGTGACCTTTTGTAAAGTCCTGGCCAAACGAAGTCGCAAGTACCGACAGAAGTTAAGATCACAACTTGCGTCTCCGTTTGCCGCCAGGGGTCCATTATTTTCGTTGGATGGGCCCTTATGAAGGGGCAGGTATACAGTGGCGGATCCAGACCTGTTTATAAGGAGGGGGCCCGAAAATTTTTCCGTAAATCCGTAGCGAAAGGGTATCGAGCGCGAAGCGCGATCGGCGGGAGGGAGTACGGGAGTACTAATCTCGTACCCAGATCACCCTCTGCCACGCGAAAGGGAGATCTGGTAAAGTTCGATTTCAAGGCCCGATATACGGGCCTTCCCGTGGTTCTTGGTTGTCCTTCGGTCTGTTGTGATCGAATAAACATGGATGAATTCCTGGAATTCGACTGAGTTATTCTAAGAATTATTCGAGACAGAGGTCTGGAAAACTTTGTTATAAAAGCAAAATAAAAGGAAGCTTTGCGGGAGATCGTTTAAAGAAAAGGGACTGTTGACACTGTTTAGTTGTTCTGCTGACAGGCTACTGAAAATCTGTAGTGTTCCTGCGAATATGTGAAAATGTTTCAGTAGCGAGAGCCAATGCAATCACAGCACACATTCAGAATAAGACGATATTTTAAGTAGTATCCAATATTTCGAACTCACTCTGTCTGACACTGAAGTTCAGTGTCAGACAGAGTGGAATCTGGGTACGAGATTACTATTTCCTTGCTTCACGCGGAAATGATAGAACTCATTTCCCTAGCTGAGTGGAAAAGAGCGTGAGTTTTTTAGCCTGCGTGCAGACGTCTCCTATTTCCTTACTTCACGCGGAAATGGGTCATTTCCGCGTGAAGTAAGGAAATAGGAGACGTCTGCACGCAGGCTAAAAAACTCACGCTCTTTTCCACTCAGCTAGGGAACTGATGAGTTCTATGATTTTGCAAATATTTCCTGTTGATTTTTGTTGTTCATGTCGTTTCCCCTGTTTCCTTGTGACCTTTTGTAAAGTCCTGGTTAGGTAAACGAAGTCGCAAGTAGACACGAGATCATATAACTTGCGTCTACTTGTGTCTCCGTTTTGCCACTGGCAGTGGCGGATCCAGACCTTCAGTACTACTATAGACGACACTACAGACCTGTTTATATAACTGCCGCTTTCGGAGTAGCCTGCGTCGCAGACGGACTGGACTTACCGGCGGTCAAATCTACAAATCCGTCTGCGACTCAGGCTACTTTCGGAGTACACCGCAAGAGTTTGAAGTGCTCTGCGCGCGTAACCTGAGTATCAGGCGAATTTTTCCGCGCTCTCTTTTACTCTTCGTCTTTACGTGGTCGCGCTGAAAACTAACGCCTGACACAATTCCTTAACGAAATGCCTTCCGCCCCCTTTTCGTGATGGATTGACATTGATTGACATGACTTCTAAATAGCCAATCAAAATTACTTCCGATACGCGACACTCGCGAGAATGCCGGATTTCCACGCGTGGAACGAAACAGCTTTGGACGCCATTTTTGTTGTGAATGTTTCGAGAGGAAACGTTTGAAATCAAATCTTTCAATTTTCCGGTATTTATATCTACATGGGAGATTTTGCCATTGAAAGAAGGAAGGACTATTAGATATTATGTGAGTAAACAGCACGGCAAGTGAAGGAATAGTAAGCTTATCTTCGATCGATCGATCGATCGATCGAACCTACTCTGTGGCTGTTGCGATCGACTACAACGTGATGGCATGTGCTTCATTTTCTTTAGCAACTAATAAATAGATTGATGTGATTTTATTGTTAGATCATTGACTTGTACTGAATGGACAAACTATTTTGCGCCCGGATTTTGCGATAGATAATTTGTAAAGCAATCATGGAAAGCATTTTAAACATATTTTAAAATAATTATTAAATGTTTATATGCCACTTTTGATCAAGGAATGTGATTTCTTGGAATATCCTTTTCCTAATCCCATTATTTTATTTGAAACATATTCCTTTCTTGGTCACACAGTGGATTTTAGGGAATTTTAGCCAAGTATCAGAAATTTGTGTGTAATAATATTATTGCACACAAATTTCTTGTCTGACATAATTTTTAAACCCAGAGGCATGAACTTTATGGATGAGGGTTGACAGGATCGGACACTGCTAATGATTTAAAACAAAAATAACTTAATATGCAGTTGTTTGAGCTACTCTTGCATGGTTGCTTCAGGTCGGGAAAAAGCCAGCAATTTTTTTTTCATGGTATCAGGGAAAATTCGGAGAATTTAATATCTGGTCAGAGAATTCTTAATTTCTCAGGTAGGTAGACAGGAGGTTGCTACATGTTTTGATGATGAGTATTGTTGATGCAGAAGACTGTCTTATTATGGTCAAAAAATGTTTTTTGGAAAAGAAATGAAAGCAAATTGCACATGTCATCAGCTTGCCCCTGGGGTAGACCCCCAGGACAACCAGGGGAATTGTAAACTTAGTTAATCTTGACCCAGTGGTAGGGGATGTTTCTCAACAAAAATTCCCCCTGATATCCACCTATATATAAGGGGTAAGGGACTGTGCAATAATTACCAGGAGGGGGGCATAAAATAAAATCAAAGCAAGGATGGGGGGGGGGGGGGGGGGCTCAAGGTAAAATAAGTCACTCAAGAGAGGGGGGGCTTAACATTTTATTTCAAGTACATATTACATTGGCGAATCCATACCTATTTATAAGGTGGGGACCGAATAATTTTCCGGCACTTCATCAGACCTGAAAATAACACACAGGCTCTTTTCCTTCTGCTATGGCTCTGTTGTACATTGCTACGGAGGTGGTGTTTGTTCCAGACGCGATGTACAACAATTAAACATGTAGTAGCAGCTCTTCTTTCTGTTATAAAATTTTAATCTACAGGTGCGTGTAGAGAAAATGCAGGGTATTTGTATAAAGGTGTGTGTATACTGTGAGGGAGGGGGGGGGTCGTACATAATTTCTGACTGATTAGAGGGGGGCAATAACTAAATTCACTCCTTTAGGAGGGGGGTATTACCTAATATTGTCCTACACGAAGCCCATTTTCCAAACCCCCCCCCCACCCCCCCCCCCCTCCTGATAATTATTGCACAGTTCCTAATAGAGAGGGATTTGTCTCAGTGATTCATGACCAGGCAATAGTCTGGGATCATTTTAAAATTTTATTTGTAAATCAAACAAAATAACATCTTGAGACAGCTGATTTACATTGATATGTCATCACTATTTCAGTGAAAGTCATAGTAAGGTTTTCATCTGATATATACCGGTAATATGTCCCGGATCACAGACTCGTTGTTGTCCATGATTTTACAAACTTGTGAATTCCCCCACCCTATTCATTGAACTTAAAACATCATGGACACTTTCCATTCAACCCAAAATTCCAGAAAAAAGTTGCAGAGATTTGGGTATACCTCTTAAGCTTGTCCGAACGTTCAGGAATTTCAAACTGGAATTTTTGGTCAAATGGAATGCACCCAATAATTATATTACAATAAGTATAGTATTTTCCCCAACCCAGGGGCAATCAATCAAATCCATCTCCTTCTATTCCCCAACAAATCTAGCTTGTTACAGGCATTCGGATAATTGGGAGCGGCGAGGGGATTGGCCCCACTCTTCGCGCTCTTGCGCCTACTCGTACCGCCTCTCATTATCTGAATGCCTGGAACAGGCTACAACATATCCCCCTGGTTGTCCCGGGGGTTGACCCAAGTGCCTAGCCGATGAATTTATAATTTCATATTGAAATTTATTACTGTTATTACGTTGGTTAATTTTCATCTGATCAGTGGTCTTATTAATATAGTCAGTGAAAAGTCCAGCAACCACGTTTTGATAAATTTCAGGTCGTTTAATAATTTGGTTTATACAATTTATACAACACCACTGTCAACAAATAAGGATTTTTCAAGGCAGTATAGCCATAACTTTGTGCAACTTGATATATCCTTTACTTTATTAGTGTAGAAATATCGATTTTGCTATATAAGTCGTTCTACACTGTACGTTTCAAAAGCTTAATAAGCTTATATACATTCAATGAAAAATTTTACATAAGAATACTACTAAGTATATTAAACACGCAGAAACAAATAAGCTTAATTCACTTCATTAAAATATACAATATTCTCGTACTGCTTACTGTCCTTTGTCCTAAGTAGCGGCTTCTATCCACGAAACAAGGGTCAAATACAGAGGCTGTCATGTACATGTAAAGCACCCAAAACCAAATAACAGACAGCTACATGTGTAGGTAATAGCTGACATACAAGCTTAGCTGTATTCTTCGGAAATTCAGTCTTCCAGTCGTTCGTGGACTGAAAATCCAACGTAACCTCGTAACTGTAAGACTTGTTAACTTCCCAAAATACTCAAAAACCGAAAAAAAAATCCTGAAAAGGTTGATTTCATTTACCTTTGATGAAAAAGTTGAACAAGAACACAAGAAATGCCTCTTTCCAACATGGCGGATTTCGCTTGACTCTCCACGCAACGCGCGTTGCTTTTACTTCCGGCGAAGTCTATTGTTGAATCAGCCAATCAGATTCATTAAAATCACGTCCAAAATCTGGACGTGATTTGTAATTGGCAGACAATCTTTAGAAGGATTGTGTCAGGCCCATTTTTAGCGTGCGACCCGTAAAGAGAATGTAAGGAGCGCGAAAAATTGGCCTGATCGCAGGTTACTGCGCGCGAGCCCAGCGGTATTTTCCCACTTGATTATGCCCGGATTAGGATTAGTTTCCAATCCCCATACATGCACGACTCGAAACATCTCAACGATTTGGCTAAGAGACACGGGAGAAAGGTTCATTCACAAAAGCTTCTATTGTAAATTTAATATGACTTCAAATGTGGAAAATGATCCTCTTCAGCTGAAGATTTGCCCGTATGACCCTGTCCATAGAGTGGCAGCAAAGAGGTTTCCATACCATTTGCAAAAGTGTCGAAAGGTAAGGAAGCGTGCGCGCACAAAAGTCACAAAACATGCAGATGACTGACTTCGCAGCTTAGCTTATATGTCTTAAACTTAATAATACAACGTTTTAAATTAAGCTTTAATGTGAAAATTCTGACAAAACGTTCAAGAGTTTGTATGCACGTGATGCATAAAGCTTTTATGTATAAAAGGACGTGCGTATGTTAAAAGTACATAAGGTGGAGCTTTTAGACAAAAGATTTTCCCCTCATCAGCTTTGAGTCAAGACTTTTAAAAGCGAATTAAGCTTATACTAGTGTTATAGTTTAATACAATGCTGGATCCAGATGTTCTTAAAAGGGGAAGGGGTGAAGTGAGGATGGGCCTTTTGTCCCAAAGTCAATGTGGTGGTTGCCTGGATTTTTTTTGTCCCAGTCAATCTAAACACACAGAAAATTTAATACAGTACAAGTTTTTTTCTCAATAGGTCATATTCACAATAGCTGCCATTATAATGCAAATTAACCATGTGGTCTGTTGAGGCCAGGACAATCATCCCAGGGGGGTACTCAGGTATAATAGTGACAGGGAGGCTCGAATGAGGCCAAATTGTTAGACCCAAAAAAGTCCCGTTAGGCTAAAACCAGACCCAAATAAAGTCCAACAGCCCAGAACGTAACCCCAATAAAGTCCTTTTTCTCTGCATTAAAATGACAACCCTGGGTTATGCTTTTTTTTCAACCCCCAAAAAGTCCTTACCAAAATCTTCTACCCAAAAAAGTCACCACTAAATTTCTAACCCCAAAAAAAGTCCTCAGATCGCAAATTTCAAACCCCCAAAAGGTCTTTGAGCCTCCCCGTCACTATTATACCTGAGTATCCCCCCTGGGACAATCAGTTTGTCCCAATAATCAAGTATCTGTGCCAGAGTCATATCTGAGAGCCAGATAATAGCACATTGATGCTGTTATATATTATAGTTAGTTTAGAATGGCTTCAAAAGAGGTTGAGAGCCCAGATTTTAAAACTTGCAGCAGCTCCTGCCATGAGCTCCTGTTTTCTATGCCAACTTTTTTAGTGCTCGCTTGCAATCAATCTCTAGCCATCTGGATTGACATGGCATACCATAAAATTCCTACAATAAGCCCACAGGCGTATATCAGACAAGGGTAAAGTCTTCACAAGCCTAGTGGCCCACAACTGCCGGAGCTTATCCGGTTTCTGTAGCATGAAGCGACTAGGAGCATTGCTACTCCCCTGGATGGGCATTCTCGTCCCCAGAGTCCGCGATCCTTTTGGTCAGCACCAAGGAATCTCGGACTCTGGCGCGGACAAATAGAACAAATTTTTTGATTGGCTGTTTAACCCATTGACTACTAGAGATTTAGCGCGCGCCACCCCTGAATTCCCTGGAGCTTTTTCGGGATTTGAGCGAAATGTGCGAGTTGAAAAAATAAACCATATGCGCAGTAAATACAGACACATGATTAGCTTCTTTAGTACACTTTTATTCCAA
The DNA here is from genome assembly GCA_029204205.1 of Desmophyllum pertusum. Lineage (NCBI taxonomy): Eukaryota > Metazoa > Cnidaria > Anthozoa > Scleractinia > Caryophylliidae > Desmophyllum > Desmophyllum pertusum. The sequence goes on along the minus strand of MU826394.1, from coordinate 379,767 downwards.
CTAGACAAGTTGAAAGACCAATTTATAACTACAAAAGGCCGTCGGCCTTTATAAATTGATCTCATTACAAAACTTGAAAACAACGATAACATTTTCTTCACTACCGCACGCCATTTTAGAAACTCGCGAAAGCACAGAGACTTTGTACAAAAGACAAGAATATCTCAAAATACTCTGGTAAAAAGTCGGTTTTTATCTTGGTCAACTTATACTTTTCATTAATTCAATGGTTTTTTGTATTACAGAGGTATTTTCTTGCCGCAAAAAGCGGTAATTCGAGGTGATAACATATTACTGATTGCGAGTATTTATAAACCACGGCCAAAATCGCTTTCGAAACTAAAAAATTTATACGGCTAAATAACACTTAGAATTTCTCCTTTTTTCTCATTGGTATTATTAATAAAACCATTCAGAATTATTTTCTGAAATACTGTGGTCATTTCTCAAAAATACTCGAACAAAATAGTCTCCCACAAAGCGAATAAGCTCAATAAACAAAGGCGACGAAACTCGCCGTAAATTTGCAGATCAAATATCACCGCGTGCTAGACTCAAGATTTGTTGTTCATTCAGTTCACTTTGAAAACCTAAAATTCCGCGTTAAAGATGAACAAATGAAAGAAATCTGAAAGAAACTTTGTTTGATATTAACTTTCATTCAAACTGAAGGCAAGAAACGTGTCCAAAAGCATAATAATATTTATGAAAAATCTGGTGCCTCTGTGTTCAATTCGCTGTCAAATTCGTTGTTTATTACGTCCGCGATGCAAAAGTTTTGGACTTCTAACGATGACTTTTGCAGTCATTTGTTCAATCGATCGCTTTAAAAATCCTTCCAATAATTCAATACACATTCAAAGAAATAAAGTACATTACCATTTCGCTTTTAGAAGTCTTGAGAAGATCCATAATTAGTCTGTGAATATTTGTTTTGAAGCGGCCGCTCAATGTCTTCGCAATTCCCGGCCGCCGAAGGAGAGTATAAATTCTTCTCCAGCAAGGTTTATTTAGTCTGTACTCGGTGATCATCCGTTTGAAGCCACTTAGAAATTAATTGGTGTTTCTCCTTTTCATTTCCATCTTTGAAGAGGTAATTTTCCGTGTTAAAAAAATGAAAACAAGGCCTGAAAGTTTGTACATTCGAGCCGAGACATACAAGGCGCGCCATACTTTTCTTGTTCATTTGATCCGTGCGACATCAAGACGAAAAACCTTCTTTCTAGTACCCCTAGAGTTCTCTAAAAATCTGCGCAAAAGACGTATTTTGATTGGTTTATTTGTCCTCTAAAAACAATAGAACAATAAGGGAACCAAAACATCTCTAGGGAGGGAGGGTAAGTGCATTTGCCAACACGTGTTTTGGCTGGCCGCTTTGGCCGCTTTAGGAAATTCGGAGGTCGTTGCGCCTGGCCGCTTTTGGCCGCTTTAGTAGTCAAAGGGTTAAAGAATGAACAGACAAAAGACAATAGAAAACGAGTACTCTGCGCAAGCTCAGAAAATCGGTACCAGCCAGAGGTCGTGATTTCTTGGTGCTGACCAAAAGGATCGCGGACTCGGTACGAGAATGCTAGATGGGATGCTAGTCCATCACAGGTTATCCCCAGCATTTATTGCCAGTACCCATTTATACTCCTGGGTGGAGAGAGGCAAACAACACAGTGACCCCAGCCAGGGCTCGAACCCCGGAGTCCAGTGCGCTTACCATTAGGCCGCCGCATCCCACATATCCAGACGAGGAAGGGGATTTATTAGCAGAAAGATTTAATAAGCTTATTTTTGGGGGTGCATAATAATTATCACTGAGAATTTTGTGGTATGTGATAACTTCCCTTATAATATACTCAACAAAATATGCAGCTTCTGATTGGTCAATGACGAGTGCATAAATAGGTTATAGAGTGCAATACGGAATTGTGATAAACGGTACCGGACAAGTAGAGACGTTTTTGCCGCTTAATGGCATTGAAATAAGCTTTCAAGTTAATGGTTAAATATTTTCTAAACTATAGTAACTGTAATTCTTTCAAAAAGTTCACGCTTGGTTTGCCTGCGCGTTCAAATAAAACATGTGAGCACTTTGGAAACTAGTGAAACGTTTCGTGTGCAGAGTAGCGTGATGGCCGCAGCAAAATTTTGTTGAGAATATTATAAACAAAAAATCGTATGAACTGCTCGTGCAATTAGTGATTTATGGTCACTCGTGATGTTTTGAAAGTTCTCAAATTGCACTCGCCTAAAGGCTCGTGCAATTTTGAGAACTTTCAAAACATCACTCGTGCCCATAAATCACGAATTGCACTCGCGTTCATACGATTTCCTATACAAATTTATGTACTTTGGCAAACTGGACAGTGCATTATGTTGTGGTTTAAATTTATTTTTAATTTTAAATTTGTTTAAACCAGTTTGATTTTTATTTTCCTTTGTCTCAGATTATGGTAATGGTTATTAGACAAAGGAAAATCAAAATCAAACTGATTTAAAAAATTTTAAACCAAAAAAAATTGAACCACAACACATACAAGAAAACCGCTGTAAATAATAATCCAAAACAGATTACATTATCATGCATCATTGATAACATTGTTGATTTTGGTTAACATTTTGACAGCAATATGCGAGTGCAGGATGGACTGTGTGTCCTTTCCATGCAAGACACGAAATCCCAATCGAGGAGCTGGACTATCACACGTCAATCTGTGAATATAAGGTATGAATTATGTATGCATTCTATTTTAAGTTTATTACTTGGCAAAGTTTACATTGTTTCATTAACGAGGTTAACTGGTTTTACCAGCTTTCTCCAGACTTATTTTATTTTAAATTTAGTTTTGGGGCTCTTATATATTACTGTAATTTTGGTAAAGTTCTGAAAGTAATCCCCCCCCCCCCCCCCCAAAAAAAGTACTGTTATAACTTATAGCAAAGAGCCAAAACTGTCACCACTTTCAATAATAATTTTTTTTTAATTCACATTCTTTCATGCATGCAACTACAAATGAAGGGCTCCGGGAAAAAATGTTCCCTTGTTTTTTTGGAAACAAAAGGAACCGATTAACCAAGGGGACGTTTTTGCCCGGAGCCCTTCAAATGTATTTAATCTGAAGCCAAGGATAAGCTACCGTGTGGCATTAAATTTTTGTGGGATCTAATTTTTGTGAATTTCGCGGGTTTTCCAATGATCTGCGAAAATGAGATCCCGTAAAAATAAACTCCTGCAAAAAGAATCCGCGAAAGCAATTTTACTCCATTTATGTAGATTACTGAATTTCAATTAAATTGACTGCAAACGGTGAAACAATATTGCAAGTACCGTACGTGAAATACCGGACAGGAACTTGCTCCCAGTGGTAAAGTCTGAAATCCAAATTCGTGAAAATTTGTTCCCGCGAAACGCAAAAAATTGGCAATTCACGAAATTAAACTCCCACAAAAATTTCATGCCACACGGTACCCTCGGCTTCTGATTCAAGGATAGTCAAAACATTTTTATTTTCATAAATTGGATTGACCTATATATAGTGTACACATTTTAGCTACCCGAAAAATTGCAACCCCCCAAAAGTAGCAATAGAAAAGGTTACTTTTAAACTAAATCTGAAAGTAACAAGGATTGTTGCTTTTGGAACTTTGAAGTATTCAAATTATGGTTGGGTTTCCTTTTGTCTAATGGCTTATTATTAAATATGTTTTTATAGGACATCATCAGACAAGATATTGAAGAGTGTAAGTGTAGTAAAACTGGGTTTTTTGTTCAGTGCTGCATGTATTATTGTAAGTTGCACATTATTGGTCAATATTTGGGCACTTTATTTGCACCAAAATGGTCCTGGAAAGATTTGCTTACGATCACTGAGAACATAAAATTGTACGCCAGTCCTGTGGCAGATCCAGAGGAGGTGGCCAGGGCCCCACTTTTTGGGGGAAAAATTGAGGCCAAAGGGCCAAAAAAATTTCAGTGAAGGTACACATATAGTTTGGATCTGGATGGCTCATTTTGTTTACTCCCTGTATCCCACATCATATACATTACATAAACAGGACATTCATCTTCAACTTGGAAATTTTAAACGTTTTTGGGTTAACTGTTGTTGTTCTGCATTCTGTATATAATAAAGTAACTTGCATTTGAGGTTAAATACTCATCATCCTGTACTCCACATTCTAAATTTCAGACTCCAGTCGACCCATAGTAGAGAAAAGCGATTACTCCAACCACAACCAACCCCAGCAGTATTGCCTGACTCAACAGAGGATTGGGAATCAGGTATTTGTTCTTCATCTCTCAATGGATAACTCACTAACCTGAACCATAAGCTACACCTCCCACGATTAAACTCATCACCAATAGATGAGCTTGTGGAAGGTGCCTTGATATGGTGGAGCCAAAGCACATGACAAGCTACATTGTAAACGCAAACTGCATATCCACACGAAGCTGGCATGCAAAACATGTGCTGCCCCTGCAAAGCCCCATTTATGCAGACCCATGCGCGTGGCCACTGGGGAGAGCCGCTGACCACCATTGGCTCAAGTTGCATCCAGTTCACCCCTATTGAGGCATAAGGCCGCATTGGCTCGATTTTAACTTAACCTAAATTACATTTAGCCACATAAAAAACAGTCTTTAATAAGAAAATGTTTGTCTTTCTTAGAGGCTGACAGTCAACCGTTCTCTATCATTGGTGCTGAACCACAAGAAGAAGGCGTGGATGCATACGACATTGTGCAGGCTATGCAGGAGGTGCAAGTGCAAGCACATGCTCCAAAGGCCATGCCAGTGGATACTTCTGGGTGAGGGAACCAATGATATTTTACCTTGCACTCTCCAGTTAACCTCTGTTAAGGTTATTCCATCAAAATAGAAGTTACACTGGGAAGTTTCTGAAACTTTCCCTAGTTGAACATTGTGATGTAATGTTTCCAAATATAGAATAAAAAGAATAGGTCACCCACCTCACGAAAGACATACTTGGGACCTGAGCTCTTCAAAGATTTTTTTTTTTTTTTTGGCGGGGCGGGGGGGGGGGGGGGGGGGGGTGGTTACTATTGGAATTTTACAGTACCAGTACCCATACCAGTACCAGTATTCAAAATCAGTTCTCCCTAAAGAGCAAAATCGCAGCTGCAGTGAATCAGAGATAACAAGTTACAGTTATTGTAGTATAATGGTTACTGAACAGTATAATGGCATTTTTTTTTACATGCTCCGGTTATGACAGTATGACAGCTGCACAAAAGAAGAACTTCAAAAGAGCACAGAAAAGACAAGAAAAACGGACAGCTGAAGGGTGAGTTAACAAGATTAAAATGTCCTTCTTCGATGTTCCGTGGAATAACAAACACTGAAGGCTTTTCCTTCTCTGAAGGCAACTTGTAGGCAATTTTTGACGTCAATGAGCAACTCTATTCCCAGTGACTTTGGTTTTTACCATCAAACAACTCTCAAGTTTCTGAAGATTATTAAATAATTTTCTTGATTTCTCCACTTGTTCTCATACGCCAATAAACTACATGTACATGTATTTGTATATTTTTACGAAAGTGACGACATTGCAAGTGGTAGAAGGACCATGGGCAGACCCCCAAGGCCAGTTTAGGAGTGAATGGGTTAAGCAACTTGTTTTTTCTGTTACTTTTTGTGTGGGTGCAGTTCACAAAGTAGATTGTCTACAAATATTTCTTGGGCAAGTCTATAACTACATCATTTTGCACATGAATGTATGGAAAAGGAAATTGACATGAATATATTACTGTAATTACTAAAACTGTTTTCAGCATTGATGAAGAACCTGTAATGACAGATGAAGAAAGGTTAGCAGCCATCGCCAAGCAGTATGCTGTGCTAAATAATAGAACATCAGGTACATTTTGTTTGAAATCATTTTGTAATGAAATTTTTAATGTGCAGTGGTACACTCACTCACTCTTGCAAACCTACTTAGAAAATTGAATACCGTAAAAGCTCTATTTTAAATGCCCCCAGGGACTTATTTAATTTTAGGCCCCAAGAAGGGGGGAATATTAGAAAGGGGGGCTTAATAGAAAGAGAGAGGGGAGGGGGCTTATTTCAAATCAAAAAGTTTGAGAAAATTCACATAAATGCCAGAAAATATTGTTGGGATCTGTCATGGCTCAAGCCACTGGAAAATGCAGGTTCTGCCTTTGCCCTCAGTGGTTTTGTTTACAATTTGCCATCTTTGGTATGGCTGCTTTGATGAATTGTCATTTACATCAGCCTGATGGAAATCAATTTAGATGCTATATTTAACATTTAACTCTGACCTCTAATGGGGGGGGGGGGGGGGCTTATTACAAAATCTGACTTCCAAAGGGGAAGCTTATTAGAGAGGGGGGCTAAATAGAGCTTTTTTGGTATGTACAGTTTACAAGGGGTGCGCCAGTGTGGAATGAGGTCCACACCCCGGGGGGGGGGGGGGGGGGGTACTCAAAAAGTTTTATACCGGGAGGCTCCGCCCAGAGGTCCAACCCCTTACCCTTTCATATACCATTTTTCACAGAAAAGGTACCCCTTTCATATACCTTTCATAGAAAATGGTATCCCCTTTCATATACCTTCCATAGAAATTATGAAAATGGTACCCCTTTCACGTACCTACAGTAGAAGCACTGCATCCCTTTCTATACCCTTGTAATGAACTTAATGAACAATATATATCACCAGAAATCATCAAGCATTACCAGTAGAGATGTTAACCAAACAATAGTATCATTTACTCGTGAAATCCCTACGCTTTCATATACTTCAACTCGTGAAATCCCTACCCTTTCATATACTTCAACTCGTGAAATCCCTACCCTTTCACATACCTCGAGCCTAAAAAAAAAGGACCCCTTTCGGGCGGAGCCTCCCCGTATAGTCCATTGTAGGGAGTACCCCCCCCCCCCCCCCGGGGTCCACACCCATATAGGGCTAGAAAGAGTAGCTTCAACCCTCTAGGTTTACAGAGTGTGCAATCACAAGCAATAGTGTGTATTAAATTCCCAAGGGTTTTTCACTGGGTATTCCAGTTTTTTCCCCCTCCTGAAAAACCAACACTTCTAAATTCCAATTTGATCTGGGATCCAAGGGCCACAGGTTTGTCAGTCGCAAGAAAAACAAACAATAAATTGGCCAATTTATTCAAGATGCGTCATCTGTGACATAGCTCCTTTAATAAATTTTTGTATTTTTAGTTAAATGTTCAACTAAATCAATAATAATTTAATGTAAATGTATTGTTTTGATTGTTTCTCCAGCCAGTTTTGTTGACTTTGTAAGCATCCTAAATCAATATTGCCAGAAAAACAGAATAAATGTACCAAAATACGGTGAAGCACCAGGTGTACAAGGAGGTTTTGGAGCGCAGGTTTTTGTGAAGGGACAAATATTCACCACCATGAAGTATTGTTTGACCAAGAAGGAAGCTCGACACGACGCGGCCAAGTGTGCTTTGCTAGGTCTCAACATTGCTGTAGGTAAGTGATCAACACCTTCTTTCTGTTTATTTTGTGGCATACCTGCAAACTAGCTGATGCGTCCCTGCAGACTTTACTCGTCAAGTCTGTAGGACGCACCATTATCATGATAGCCAAGTGTACTGACCACGGTAAATAAACATCTTATCTTATCAGTACACAGATGTTAGGCATGAGGTCCATATTGAGGAAATACAATGTATAGAGCATATGCACTTGACGTCATAGCCGCCATATTGGTGTACCCTTACAAAATAATTTTAATGAACTTCTTTTGCTAGGTACACCAACATGGCTGCCACGGCCTTTGTCATTTGAGTCCCATTTGAGTCCCACTGGACTGAGGGCGTGCATATGCTCTATTGGTCGTGTTCATTTTTTTTGCAAGTTTATGATTGACAGTCCACAAACTTGCAAAAAGAAAAAGATGAGACCAATATTCTCAAAATACGGACAGAACAAGCTTGTTGAACAATAAAGTTTTTATTATAAATTATGGTGATCAGAGTCAAGGTCTTGAACCTGGAATCTCTCAGATCTCCAGTAAACCCTCTGTACAAAAGGTTATAGCTAGCTGATTCATATATTAAAGAGCTTTTGATTTAATCTAGAAATGGCAAACTTTTAAACCAGCACATTTTTCAAATGCATATTGCCTGGAAACATTGTTATGAATATTATAATATTATATATATTATATTATATTATAATATTATAATATTGTATTTACAAGTTAATTTTCTTTTGTTAACCAGTTGACCCAACACCCAACAAACCAATGGCTGCAAGAACAGCCACTGACCGTCAGCGACTAAGAGAAACACATGAGTTACAGCTGCTAAATGAAGCAGGGCAGCCACAGCCGAGAGGGAGGGGCAAGACCACTTCAACTCCAAGCTCCTTTTCCAGCTCTGCCACTGGTCCACCCATGTCACAACAACCATCCCATAATGAAGCAGCGTACGACTTTCCAGAGGTAGGTGTCACAGTACGCACCATCCGCCGCGGGCAAATGGCTTTAAGAATTGCAGAAATAAGAAATCTACTATTTCTACTCGCCCCAAAAGGATTGACATGGGGGGGGTGGTGCGCTCCCTTTTATGTACCCCCCACCCCTGAGATTGACACTCACCTCAGGCCTATCGTCAGTGTCAAAATTGTTTTGAAAAGTATGGTCTGAAATACAAGTTTGTCTCACAAATTATTAAATTAATGGGGTCCAAACGGAGAGCTAAAGGTGGAATTTAAAGTGAACTATAATAGTTGCACACACACATGTTATTCTGTAAGCACACTACATGATCATTGCATAATTTTTTAACAGCTCTTCAGAGGTTGATGGTATTCAATGATTTTAGAGTAGATGGCAAAACATGTAAAGTAGATGGTTGACACCATGCAGTGTTATTATTCTTATGAAGTATTATTTTCGCTTGTACACATAACAGTCAGGGAGAACAAGTGCTGTTCATTGAAGCAATCAGAGTTTCCAATTCTTATTATCCAGTCAAAAACTAGTCGAGCGAGCGCTCACAAGTATTTTGAAAACTGCGCAATAAGGATACTATTATATCATGTTGCTTTATAGCAACTTTGGGGATGAAAAACTGTGGGCTCAATCTCATCTCGGAGGCGGGATTTTGCCCACAACTGGTACTTGTTCCCCCGACTGATAAGGGGATGTGTCAGAAACAACTCCTGTGTTCTGTTAAGTTTATACAAGAGGACGTTTTGTAAGGAACACTCTCATTCACCCAGGTTATTTCTTTGTTTTCACACAAGCATGATATCTTTCTTTCCATAATCCTGTGACATTTGTGATGTATTTATTTGATTTACAACATGTATTGTTAATTCCTAGATGGTTAATGGAGGTACAGGAGGAGATGATGATCAGTGGACAACAGTGGGCAAAAAAGGTAAGAAGCAGGCTAGAATGAGTGAAAAATTTTGCCTAGCTTGTGTAGCAGGCAGTGGAGTAGTATTGAGCGTGAGTTGGAAAGGCGCATGCGAGGGAAGAGATGTGCAAGACGAGAAAAGGGGAACTTCTTCCCCGCGTCTTTTCCCTTACGTTCCCTAAAATCATGCGCTCTTCTCCACTCCAGTGCCTGCTACACAGGCTAAATTTAGCCCAGGTCAACATACTAAGAGTGATGAATCAGCCAGTTATGGTCTATTTGGAATTGATTTGATTGGCTGTGCTATCGAACCATTTAACAATTAGACGGCAAACTCAAAGTTTCTATCGGCTGATAGTTGGCGAGGGGCAAAGCCCCGAGTCAACTATCAACAGTCGATAGAAACTGAGAGCGAGCCGTCTAATAATTTTAGCATAGCCCAGAGACTGATCTATTCAACAAAAAAGTTCAGTGAAAGTGGTTTATTTCTAGTTTTGGTTTGTGATTTCGGCAATTTTACTTGTGCGTGCTCCGAGAGCAGTCTATCGAGAATTAGACCACCCTTGCGTAGCCAATCAGATTGTGAGTTTGCCGAATAGTCGGTCACTGGGTTATGCTTATCACTGATAGCCATTGCTTGGAACCTCTCTCAAAGCTAAGAGTGTTCATCTGTCATTGTTTGATTGTAGGTGTGAAGAATCCCGTTTATCAGCACTCCCTCAAAATGGCAGGGCGTGGCAGGGGCATGTCGAGGAAGTGATTCAAGTTCTAATGGCTCCTCGCTGATGACAAGGGAAACATGAGAATGCATCTAGCTTGCAATCTCAACACGATTATAACAAGCAAGCACATGTCTAGTTTGTTTGCCCTTTTATACTTTGTTACAGTTAACTCTTTCTAAATAGACATGCTCATGTGTCTCCACCAGAGAGAAGTCACCTTAGAGAGGTGTCTTTCTGGAACGGTTTCAAAGTAAAGGCCTGAAGTGTGGCAGGAACCGACTTCATATAATGCACTTGAAAGATGCGTACACGTCCATTGTGAGAGATTTCACTGTACTTAGGCAAGCTACGTAATAATTATTGCGTTATGTTTAAAGCAGGAATGTTACCATCAGTATGAACGTTCAGTACAGTACAACATCAACCACGCAATTTCAGTTACAATACATCATTTCAAAATATTGTTAGTAGTGCTTTTAAAATATATTTTTAATTTTTCAATTTGTTGGGGGGGGGGGGGGGGGGAGGTCGATGAGATTAGGGTGCCAAAGGAAATGTTTCTTCTTGTTTCCAACATATTGATAAGCCAATGTTTCATCCCTAGCGGTGATCAGAAATGAGAATGAAGAAATTGATTAATAATAAATCATTGGAAATTGACTTGATTCTCCTAACTGTTCCTATAAGAAATCACAAGGACTGTTAAGGGGAATCTGTATGTTACCACTGATTTCAATGCTACACGACCTTCAAAATCAAAATTCACTTGGCAATACACTTCCGTCAATCATGCTTACCTTATATGGCTTTTCTCCTGCCGTGCAACAGAATCATGCACGTACAATATTATTGTAATGTACTGAAAGGCCACTGCTTTCTACTTTTACACTTCGCTACCGCCATTTGCAAAGGAAAGAACTTTTCTGGATCCGTTGTCGTCGTCTACAAACAGAGAAACGTCCGAAAACAGCACTGACTACGATTGCGTTACACGACACAAATTTGCATAATAACGACATGTCTAGTCATATCGTTATGCATGATTGACGGAAGTGTATTGCCAACTTCGTTTGACTTTGAGGTCGCGTAGCAATGAAATCAGTGGTAATGTCAGGGCTTGGGTATGATTGAAGGTCTGCAGGCAAGTTCCACCAATGTGTCTTATGTTTATAGTTGAAGCACAGAACTGCATGTCTGTTATTTGTAAATAAATAATAAAATTATTACCCTATTAAATCAGATGTTATGAATAATATTCAATTCTCACTTCCATAGGTCTTGCCTTCAGCCCCTCAATCATTTTTTTTTTTGCCTGTTGGCATGTTTTTTTTTTAATGTTGATGGCTTTAATATTAAGAAATAACAGTATTGAGTTGACAATAATTATTATTTATTTCGCAAGTGATCAATAAAGATACAGTGATTCTTAATAAAGTTTTAATAATGCGAAGTATTATCTCTTCTTGTTTCCACTTTAAGTTGTGAACATTTTATAAAGGTAAATATTTCTGTCTTCAAGCCAGGTGGCTTACCAGGCCGGCATTTAAAGGAGCAATGTCACGATATTTTAAGTCATTTTTGTGAAATTCAAAATCACCTTTAAAGTGAAGAAAAACCTCAAAATAATTGTTTACTAAGGTAGAAAAACACCAAAGAGGTAACAATAAACCAAACAGGAACAAGGATGGTTGAGGATGGAAGACAGATTGCTAATGGGGGGAACTTGAAAAAATTGGCCAATTTTTTTCAAGATGCACCATCGATGATGTAGCTCCTTTAAGTAATAATATTATATCAAACACAAGAGACACTGAGAAGAGAGTTGAAAATACGATGCGCAGGAGAGTATTTTTGACGAAATTCAAGGTGTTTGGATATCCGATGAAACGCTGTCTCGAGTGTTTGATATATCTTCTCAATTATTGAAACAAAAAATAAGGAGTAAACGGAGAAATAAAATCGTAAAAAATCGATGCTAATTAAGACCGGGTATCCAAACCTCCGACACGTTATGATTTCCTTTGTTTTAACTTGATGAATTATTAATGAGTTTAGAAATCCAGTTATCCTCAGCCAACTGCGTTTTTCAAAGTGATGACTGGTAGAGAGAATCAACCTGCCACTACTTTGAAAGGCAATGCTGAGAATACCCTAGGATTAGGAGAATAGCTACTCCCTGGATGGGATGCTAGTCATCACAGGTTACCCCCAGTATTTTTGTCAGGTTGCCCTAACAATTTTGAATGAATGTACCATATTTTCTTGATTAAACGCCGCTTTAAATGCCATTTTGGCATTTCACAAATATGTACAAAAACTTAGTGTCCTTTGTAATGACTCTCTCTAAGGTTTGCTCCCCTTAAGTTTGTCACAGTAAGTTAAAAAGTAAATTTACAAAAATAATTGGGTTCTTCATTATAAAGAGTATGCTTCTACAGCCTCTACATTATGTCCAAGCGCTATAAACTTGCCTTTCTACAGCTGTGTTTTAGTCAAAATGCTATCAAAAAATGTATGCTTTCATAACTCTATGTCTAGTCATGGCTCATAGCCATAGCTTCATCTGCTTTATAACCTGTACATTTCTATGGCTATATTTTTAGTCGCCGACTGAAATAATATTACATGTTCAAAAACAATAAGAGTGCTGAGGG